>JAHZNC010002906.1:0-11408 GCA_027744095.1 Zhuqinia jingwanae
AATATGTAAGAGCTAAAGCTGTTAATAATATTCTACATCATATTATAATATATCTTTCAAACTCATTTTCCTATAAAAACTTTATTCCCAAGGATCATTAGAAACCAAAAAGGAAAACAACGTGAAGCTGATTGCTTCTTATTGTTTTCGTGTATGTATTGTGGATTATGGGAGCACTACTACTTTTAAAAGAGTATATTATATTATTATTATAGTAATTCCACTTGTACCTTCACCGCCACTTGCTTGTATAATATCATCATAATACATTTATTGCTTAATTCCACCGTGTACAATAATATGGAGCTATTAAGAAAACCGAGGAATCATAAGAAGAGATACAAAATATTATTGTTTATTATCTATAAGAATATATAAGATGACGATGTTGATGGAAGGATAGGATGTTCAATGTGCATGTACGACAATGTAGGTGTATGCAGGTATTGTAGTAGTAGTAGTACTCCAAACAATTGCTGTTTTGCGTACATGATGGTATTTCGACATCTTATTTGATAATGAATAGTCCCTGCATTCCTTCATGAAGCTGAACAGATGAAAATTGCTCTGGGTCGACAAGGTTGGCAGTAGAAGTAATGATGCGTAGCAATAATGTATCGCTTTTGTGATAATTACTGAGTAAAATGTAAAAAAAAGTATGAAAAGCAACAGATACATATTATACATATATTCACCTGCCATGATCTTCTCTTTTTCTTTACTTCTCACTACCTCAACAACAACATCATACAATATTATACTATTATAATCATCATGTCATCAAGATGCATTGCATTATTATTATGCCACTACACTACAAATACTACTACTACTTCTGCTGAAGTGTAAAAAAAGATAATCTTCTTATCCCAGGGGTGGTAGTAATATGTACATAATAATAAGTCATGACTCATGATAGTATTCATTTATTTGTACATACTACACACATAATAATAATAATAATAATACTAACACAAAATGCGTATTTTTTTCTGAAAAGACATTTTGTGAAGAAAACACGTATATTGGTAGGTATACACGTTATTTTCATCTAACGTCTTGTTTAAGTCGGTGAGAGAGAGAGAGACAGAGAGAGACAGAGACGAGAGAAGGATGAAGCAAGAGAAATTGATACAAGCCAAAATATCACTTGTCGAGCTTGGTCGATTTTCCAATCTATCTCTTCTTCAACCATGGTTTTGTGCCAACAACATGCCTAGTACTAAAATGCGGTGCGGTGTGCAACGTAGGTTTCGTACTTTCTTCTTCTGATATACCTTGTCTTTAAAAAAAAAAGTCGACCCAAAGAATTTCATTGATAACAACGTTCGATTTAGATGGATGTGTTTTAAAAGCTCTCTTGATTTTAACTGTGACACATAAAATAAAAAATCTAGGCCGCCACGAAATTTTATTCTTTATTTATTTATTTACCTTTTTTTTCAAACAGACTCATGCACTCAGTCTGTTTTATAATTTTTTTAGGAGGCTTAAAGAAGCTGTAAATCCACCTATTTTAATTCTTTTTAGATTTCATCATAGATTTCGTACGTTTCCTTTTTTTACTGCTGATAAATAAAATACTTTTTTAAACTTTGTTTCTTTATTTTGTACAAAAGTGCAGCAGTGTGTCTGCGAGAAAATGAGCATGTTTGCGTATATATGCGACTATATGGCTGCTGAACTTTAATTTTATTACTCATCATCATCATCGTCAGTAACAAAAGATGTATGCAAACTTTAAATTGTCATGAAATTTAAAGTTTCATCTACTTTTTTTTATAGATTTGAGGGAATTCAGAAAAAAACGAGTGTGTTTGTAAATAGAGAGATATGCGATGAGGTGCAATGTATTTTTTATGAGTGCTTTATATATAAAAAAAGCACATTATGTCGAGAGCGTACGGACAGAAAACAAATCTCCACTTGCACTTTCTATATCGACTGTTGACATGTGTAATGGTTATTGAAGTATAAATCTATCAGCAGCCCCATTAATCCCTTCTTTTAAATCCTAGCTAAGCGCACTGGCTTACATTTTCTTTGTGCAACTTAATACATCATCAGTTCTAAATCTTCTCACCACGAAATGACTTCTTCTCAAAAGAACATTAAAACTACTGCAACTGTACTAGTATTTCTGCGTCTCGTCAATTTTGCATTTTTATTATTATTACTATTACGATGTCAGTTAATGCATAAAGTTATGGTGGTTTATTCTCTTTTTTTTTGTTAAATTTCATATCAAACGGCAAGACCAGAAATAAAAATGTGGTCTGATTTTTTTTTTTTGATCATCATCATCATCAAATTATAATTTAGTGTAGTAATGTTGTTAATAAATTATTATAAAAAAGAGGATATAAATTCAATTTGCACAGTCTTGGTTTCTATCTATTAACAGCACTTCTGTTTCTCTCCCTCTCTTGATAACTATGTGTTAGTTGGTTGGAAATGGCACTTCTGCTCGTACCGCGCTTTCCATCTTGCTGTAAAAACATGATTAATAATATAAGCGATCAACAGCTTTCCCACGGTCTAAGTTTCAAAACAACATCATTGTCGTTTTATTAACTTTATATACCATCTTATGAGGATGATGATCATCATCAAGCAATACGGAGACAAAACTTGCCTGATGTACCGTAGTAGTAGTAGTAGAAGTAGTATAAAAAGACACTGTATCAAACCCGGGACAAGGAGTCTGACAGTAAGAGAGTGAGTAATGGCTCAATATGCACAGATGGTTGTAAGATAGTAGCTCTACAAAATGCTAGACATCCACTCAAAAACTACTATGACGCTCTTATCAACGGTATATATAGGTACACTTATCATCACATATATCAGCAGCAGCAGCAGAGACGAACTAACCGAGTGAAGTGCGTTTAATGAACTCAACTGGCTGACAATTGCGGAACGCTTCTCTTCTCCACACATCATATCATCATCATCATCATCATCATGATTTTGAACGACATCGTCCAATTGCTGTATATGAGCATATAGGTATATATATATATAAATATATAATATACATTTTTACACAAAAAAGGGAATAAAAATTCACGAAGAAAAGTTATGAGAATTAAATTGCTGAGAAAATTTTCCAATTTTTTAGTTTAAAAAATATGGAAACATGACAAGAAGAAGTTAGCGTGAGGAGGAAGAATTTTTGCCAACTCATCAGCTGCTGCTGCTGTACTGTAGTAATAGTCAAGCTAATATATAGAACATTATTATCGCGCAGGATATAGAAAAGAATTACTACAAAAGTAGCTGTCCTTCTCTGCGTTTTGTGTTGTTGTTGTACAGTTGATTATATTAATGCAATTTTTAAAGACCTGGTTTTTTTGTGGAAAAAGTAGCCCCTGAAATGGGTTCAACACTATAATATGCCTGAGACATGGAATGACGTGAGAGACGAGTGAGAATACCGCTGCTGTTGATGCTGCATGTGTGAGTACAACGTATTTAGAAAGACAAGAAATCTGTGTTTTTAGTAGGAAGCCCTCTTCTTCTTGTGCACATCAGCAATCATCATACACACACAGACAAATAATCTTCTTTTTTTTTTTTTTGAAAGATCACACATCAACGTAATCATTTTTAAATCTTGAGAAACAGAACCTGTAAAATACGCGTCTCCGCACATCAACACATTTTTACCAAGACCATAGACCATCGCATCATCCCCATGAGTACATATTTTGTGCTTTGATTTTTTTTGTGTATCAACAATTTTTTTTCGGACATGAAGCAAAAAAGCGCTTTTGACATGAACATGCTTGTCCACATGATCCTCATCATCATGCAATACAAAAGTTTGACAGAAGGACAGTGTTTTGATGTAAGTGTGCATAATTTTTAGTCCCTTATTGTCATCAATTAAGAATTCATGAAATACTCGGTATACTTTTGTATTTTTTTTTGTTTTCCCCACTTTTAAAATATAACAACGGCAAAATGTAAAAACTTCAAAAGTATATAGTAAGTAGTGCTGATGATGCGCGAGAGGACATCATCGACGAAGTATCATTATTATTATTATTATTATACAAAGGAAAACAAAAGCTCTGCATGTGAGTTTTGTCTTGCTCGTCGATATCCTTTTGAAATGAGGCAGAAGAAAAGCTGAAAATGTGATGATGATGATGACGAATATTTATAAGATGAGATTGAGAGAGCGAAAAAAGCTAAATAAATCCCATCACGCCGCTAGCATGCCGTTCTCAATTTACGTCTTGCCACTATATATTCTTACTATTTACTTCTTATTCGCTACTACCCCCAATGAGACGAGAGAGAGAGAGAGATTGTGACGCTCTCTCAAAGAGTGAAAAAGTGAGTAACTTTTACGAGAGCAGTAGTAGGCAACCGATGGGATGGATTGAGAGCACGGTGAAAAGAGCAATAAGATTTTGTATTGTAAAAGAAAAAAATGTGTTGCGGCTCATCACACAAATATATATCAAAAGTTTTGTGTGGCCAATGTGTGTGTGTGTGCATTTTTATTATAGATAGGGATTCATTGGCTTATAATAATATACGGAACCACTAACTTGCTCTAGTTATAAATATATGTAGATATATATGTGTGTGTACCTGTTATATGCTATGGTATATATATTATGGTATCGCTTGTTATATAAATTTTTTGTGCAAAAAAAAATTGTAGCTTGCAGGCGTACTTATCATCCTTTAGGAAACTTATATCAATGCTCTACAGGGAAGTTTGAGCTTCTTGTATTAAAAATAAATCATTGCTCTAAGTATTATTTTCTTTGCTGTTGGCTTGCTTGACTTGATTTTTAGTCAGTCAGTCAAGTCTGCCCCCAGCAGCATAGTAAATATAGTACATATAAATAGTTGGATGGATGGAGGAGAGAGAGAAGAGAAGAAAAAAACAATAACAACAAGAGCAACAACGACAACTTATAAAAACGATAAATAAAATTACCGGCAGAACATTAAAGAAACGCCATAAAGTCTCCAACAAAGAGACTCCTTTGTCATCATCATGAATGATTTGAGAAAGAAGAATTTCGTGAATATACTTAGTTTTGAAGAAATTTGTGTGCTCTGTAATGATAATCAAGATAATAATCATTGTTATCATCCTCATGTTTTCCTTCATTACTTTTTTTCTCTCGACAGAGTAAAGAGACATCAGTAATATAGTAGCAGCAGTAAAGAGAGACGCACACAATACACATCGTTCTCAAAAACACGGAATACAATAAAGCACACACACATACACACACAAGAAGAAGAAGAAGAGAAATGCAAGAAAGCATGTTAACATGTGAGGCGGTTTTCTTTATTATGTTTAGGCATATACAAGAAACGAGATAATCAAACAAATATATATCATTATCAAAATGTTTTGAGTACACAAAGAAGACGACAGTGATGCAAAAACCACCGAAGCGCGGATAAATGTGGGCACGTGATGACCGGAAATATGTCATTTTTGGTTTGGTCGCACACCATCATTCTAGGACACGGAGATTTAGTAGAAAAATGATAATACCTCATCATAATCATAATGTCCTCTCTCTCTCTCACTGCTTGTTTTCAAGTAATTTTCAAAGTTGTTTGGCTATCGTTACGACAAAAGGGAAACTTCTTATACTGTACATCTTATAAAAATATTATCGTGATGATGATGCTACTTCGCTCCTACACACATGACCAAAAAATGATTTTTTTTTATCAAAAAAAATATATTTTGATTTTAACCACGAATTATTAATATAAAAATTTGACAAAAATCGCATGTCAAACGCAAGTTGTCTTGTCAAAAAAGGAAAGAGAGAAAAAAAAAAAAGTTGATGATGCTCCTGTAAATTCAAATTATTATTGAACAAGACAAGGCTATTCAACCTTTACTTTTGCTAAACCGTTCTTCTTCTTCTTCTTCCACTTTTTTATGTATCAATTTAATGCTCGTTACGCTCCAGATGGCATTACTCTTATCTTCACACCGGATCTCATCGGGTTGAAGAACGAGACACATTGTTATAATTCAAACATGATAATATTCAAAATAAATATCATGTATCTAATATCGAAAAAGGATCAAAATTGTTTTTGCTGATCGTCCATGAATACCCATACTAAAACCAAATCATAATAAACTCATAAAAAAGAGAAGGCCATACATAATATACCAAGTTAGAAGATATGTAGCTATTAAGTACGCGAGTGTATATACATATTACAGCTATAAGATGGTTGGAAATATTAACCATAAATCCGAAATTAATATGGAATTCAGTATATTATGTTTTGCATCACTCTCATGCTATTTTGTATCTATTCGCACTCTTAAAATACAATCATTGTTGGTTGACGTTTTTTTTTCTCTCCTCATTTCTTCAGTAAAAGTCAAACTGAAACCATTATTATTACAGTTGTACACTATCTCGCATAGAAGAATATAAATGTGTGTAATATGTATATATAGTGGAGTAGTAGTAGAAATGTTGTTATTTGGTTGAGCAAACAACAAAATTCATGCAGCTCCTAATTTTTGTTGAAGTACGTAACATGATGTAAGCAAACTGGAGTAAAAGTACTGGATATCTTAACAATTTCTTGAACACATTTATCATTTTTCTCGTATTCAACTTTTGCTCAGACACAAAAGGAGGAGACTGGTTTGGTGGAAGGAGAGATGCATGTAAGTCAGCAAGAAGAAGACGTCTTCATTCTTCTTCTTCTTCTTTTTTTTCGGATAACTAATGTCTGTACGTCCATGTGTTTGTTGTAGTAGCATTTCTAGCACATAATCCACTATCCAGCAAATCATAGTAAAAAAAAAGTACCACCACCACCACTCTACTTACACATTACAGCCATCTTCGTCGTCGTCATCATCATCATCTTCTTCTCTTTTCTTCTTATTCTTTTCCAAATGTATATTATATATGCTTCTTTCTAGTAAAAATAATTTTTAGCCAGCCATCACCATCCTCCGCCACCAGCACCACCGCATGCAGTCGAGGCTAATGGTTTGAAAATATTTAATGCTGTTTCTGGGCCAAAGAATATCTTTTGCAGCAAAACCACCACCACTACTCCTTTTTATTGTCATTGTTGTTGTTGTTATTGTTGTGTGTGTGTGTATGTGTGTGATGATTATTATTATATGCTTTTTTGGAAATATTTTAATGCAACCAGTAACGCCGAATATGTAAGGGCATTTCAATGAGAATTACACATTGCATATCATGTCAACATCAATAACAATATTTTTTTTATTGTTGTTTCAAAATAATATGTAAACAGAAGCAGCAGCAAAAGGAAAAAGGTTATTGGATCAGGATGTGCCACAAGAAATATTTTATGTACTACTGCTGCTGCTGCTGCTTATTTGAATACAAGAAAAATTTAGATGATGGTAGTGTTATTATATTTTGTATGTAAGTATACGTATTACATCTTATCATCATCACCATCATGATCGTCGTCATTTTAAACATGGCTTGATTTTCTTTGCATGTCTCTGTTCTGTTCTCTGACTATAATAATTCATGTTGATTTTCATGCTTTTTTTCGGCATGCTTAAAGTCCTCCACATTCCCACATTTCCCCAACATCAGCAGCAGCACGCATTATTACCCAAATGGAGTAGTAGATGAGAAGTAAAAAAAATAATATGTAATCATTATGATGATACAAGGAGACAATGAAACTTTAACAAACTATATTTTATGAGTATCAATGTTGTGATTGGAAGAGTGAGCAATTACATTTTACACTACAAGTGTTTCTCTGTTATTCTTTGAAAGCTGTATGAATAATTAATTAATATTCTCTCTCCCCTTCTCATTCCCTCTTCTCCTACTTATTCTTCTCTTCTGTCTTGTGTTTATTCATGATAGGCTGTAATTTGCCAAAAAATGAAAAATTGCTCTGCAATAAATTCTTCCATATCATCAGAATGTGAATGAAAAGGATGTTGGAAGAAAATGTAGATTTTCCTTTTTTTTCTTCTCAGAAACAATCCATGTAAGAGAGTTTTCTTAAGTAAGTACATGTGGAATAATGGAAATGTTACATTTTACAAACGACATGGCATAGCGTGTGTTTTTCTGGGGTATAGTAGTATGCTGGAATGCTGGGTGGGTAAGAGTTACAGCAGCCAATGAATTAGATATATATAATATGTTGTATAAATAGCAGTTTACCCCTCGAACAAATTTTAAGAAAGGAGTGTGTGTGTTTGTGCGTTTATCTTTAGTGTGTAAGAATACTACTATATTATATATACGTATGGAAAAGCAAAACATTATTATTAATGCAATGAAATGTGTCGCCAGTATTTTTTCGAAATGGACCTCAGACTAATTTCATTTTCAGTGAGAGTAATTAATCTTGCATATCTGGCTGGCGATGTTAGTCCTTTCTCCGACAGAAGAAAGTGTCTCTTTTTCCCGTTTCTTCCAAAAAAGAACCTGCAAACTACTTTGTGTATTATATGCTGTGTATATATATGTGTGTGTTTGTATCATCATGTCTTATGTTATGCTCTTTCTCTCTCTCTCTCTGTATGTGTGTGTATTCTTTTTGGGGTGCCAAAAGCAGAAATGTAACGTTTCATGAAGTGAACTGAGCTGGACAAAAATGAGTAACACAATGACAAGTCGTCGGCAAGACAGAATGAAGAGGCAGTAAGAAGAGAGAGAGAAAAAGAGAAAAGTGCACACATATACATACACACACACGGCAGTTGTTAGCAACCATGTCCTCTCCAGAGTCAAGCTAGATTTGGTCTGCGAGGAAAGGAGAAGATTCACGTCGAGATAGGAGGGTAGTCCGGAACGGACGGACGAGCGGAAGGCAAAGAAAAGGAAAAAGAAGACACGAACGAGGCTTGAAACAAGCCAGCCAAAAAGACTTTGCTTTTCTCTCTCTCTCACTCACCCTCTCTCTCTCTCTGTCTTCATCTTCAAAAACTTGAAGCACGTAACAAGGGAACCTTTTTCACATCTTGTTCATCCGAAACTGATGTTTCTCTCTGCCTTATTGTACATCTTACCCTGGGAATGGGAATCTTTTGTGGAGAGGATGAGAAAAATCTCAGGAGGAGAAGATGATGATGAGTTAAGTTCTTTTTACATGGAGCAAATTTATAAGAAAAACCAGCCACTCTAGTCGCAGTGCTAGTAGAACACGTATGTACTTTGCGTTGTAAAGGATTTGTTACTGGAGAAAGAGGACGGATGAGCTGATGCAAGAAGCATGAAGGAAAGGAACCCAAGAATAAAAACGAAGGCGCCAGACTGTCGAAATGAGTTATCCGAAAATCCGGATCTCAGATCAGCAACGTTTACATGTACACGCGTCCTTACAAACCAAGAAAATGCATCTCTCTCTCAACAAACATGTATAATGGCCCTGCATATTAAAACATCATTCTCTTTTCTTACACGGACCATCCTTTTTTCTCATCTTCAAATTCTTCTGCTGGATGATAACGATGTGATAAGTATGTATATGACTTTTGTTCCAAAATAACTTGACGATAGTACACGAAAGAGGAATTTGCCATATCATCATGCTATATACATTCAGCTCTTAATGTGGTGTATGTAAATTTAGCGTCCAAAACTGATTAGAGTACGTTTCAAATATACATACATGACATTTTAGCATGATGTAATATAATCGGAGCGTAATTTCTTGAAAGAAAATCATCCACTCAGTGTTTGCACTTGTATTAGCTACTGCCAGCTATGAATTTTGTTTAATTAAAGCAATCACATTTTTTGTTAAAATGAAATACTTATTTTTATATCTCCTCAATAACAAAAGTATTTAAAAAATACATCTTATGGTCACATGCCATGTCTTAAGATGTCATGATGGTGTGGTGACAATCCCCGTTACCTTCATTGCCTCTTTTCTAACGTCAGGCAGTGGCACAAACATAAACCTACTGACAAGGTTTTTTTCGTTGGGGATGCAATCCCAAATCGTAATGAACAAATATATATTTCGGAACAAATCCTCCTGACATATCAATGTAAATTGTAAAATTGTAAATTATTTTAACGGTTGACGCATGAAAAACACGCCACAGTTGAGAAACAAATAATGAAACAAAGTTTTTCGCTTGGCTTTACTTTTTTTTTAAACTTGCACTTTATATGTTACATATAAACTATATAGCACAGAATATTATTAAAGGACGAAGCTAATTTGTGCATGACATGTGTCCTCAAGGGAAAGAAGCAGGAATGATTTAATGCCTTTCTGTATTGACTGTATTGGAAACCAGTATCTCCAATCATCTGCAGTTCCTTCATCTACAAGAGCTGTTGTTATTGAAGCTCATATCATGATTTTCAACAATGAGCAAGCACGCGGTTGTACGTATGTACATACGCTCAAACCCAATAACATACATCAGCTAAAATTCTCAATTTGATATAGATGATGGTTTATTGTGTGTGATGCAGGCAAGTTGGAAACAGTTTTCTAAGTATATTCCAAAGATTTAACTTATGGAATGCCACGCTGACGAGCAAACCGAAGAAGAAGAAGAAGAAAAAAAGCAGCGAGTGGAAAAAGGAGGGGACATACATGAGATACATTTGGGACGAGATCAATTAATCAAGCCATTGATAGTGTGTGAGATGCGAATGTCATCTCCGTTGTTGCTGCAGTTGTCCTCTGAAGAATGTTATAATGTCTGTATACATTTTGTACAAGAAAAAAAGATGTGTGCTTATACATGCATACTTTTACTTACTCTCCACATGGTTGTATTTATCACATATCATCTTTTTTTTCTTCTTTAGAACACTGCTTCTACATACACTTACACTCAACTTGAGCATGGTATACATGTCTATTTATAATACCTATGCATTATTTGTTCACAATAGTAGTAGTAGTCAGTTGAGAAGAAAGTGGGATGAAATAAGAGGGGAAATGAAAGATTCATTTTCGAGGGAAAGTGGTAAAATTATTTGACCAAACATTAATTTTCTTTCACACAAATTCTCTTATTCATGTCTATGATGTATGCTCTGAAGACAGTAAGATCTCTGGTGAGAAAGTCCTTTTTTTTGCGCTGGCTATTTACATTACCAGTAATCCAGATGTAAGCCCTTGGAACAAACGCAAATCGTAATTTTTAAATTATATGCATATTATTGACCATTTTTGCGGAAGGAGAATACAAATTATTTGTGATCCTCAAATGGGTTTGGTATTCCATTTGTAAATGGAAAGGAATAGGCAAATTTATTTTTTATCTTGACTTTTTAAAACGTAAAGAAGAAACTACGGAATAAAAGGAAGTGTCAAACTCAATAAAGTAGGAGCAACGTACAAAAGGAGTTTGGAGACACTATAGACACTCCAAAAGAATGTAAAATATAGTTAAGTCTAAA
>JAHZNC010002907.1:0-22767 GCA_027744095.1 Zhuqinia jingwanae
CAAAGGAACAAACATTGGATGAATTAAATAAACTAGTGAATTAAAAATACGTAAACCTTTTTTCAGCAGAAGTGGGCGTTGACACACCTGTTGTTGGCATTAAATGCTGAGAATCAAGAGGCACGCAAACGACACGACATAATTGTAAGCAGGTAAGTTATGTGTGCATTTGATATAATCTACACTTCACAGACTCGTATTCAGTTAGTTTGACAGACATAGCGTCCCAATCTGCGGAGTGCTACCACTTGTTCCATGTCCAATCACTTTAAAAAGGCACAACGCAATGTTACGAATTAAATAGCAGGTTTTGAATATAAATCCTCGGCTATGTAATTAGTCCGTAAAGCCAATATGATTCCCACGGATAATTTCATATCAATTTACGTTTTCAAGTCATCAAATGAATTCGCAGATAATACAAGGAGAAACGCCCACACATTTATTGGCATGTTATGTGTGCGCTTTGTTATATTTATCAAAGACACAGCAGGTGTCCTATTATATATTGTCATTACGCTGCATTGCACTGCATATTATGTTATCCTCATTCATGTATCTAAGTCACGACATATTTACATCACTTATATCTGGCTAATTTCCATGGACTCTGAATAATAGGAGTTCAAATACTACACAACTACACATGGCAGATGAAACAAAATAAAAGTTATTCAACGGATTCTTTGGATGTTGTGGCCCACCTGATTTTTTTTCTACTAAAATTTAACTACAAAACATATTACGTAAGACCATCCCATCCTGTTTTTTATTTAGACGCTTCGAAACACCTGAACCTCCAAGTAATTAATTTTACCAATTACACTAATTCAGTTTTATAACATAAAGTAGTTAGTAATGTTTTATGTGTACCTATGATTGCTTTGATTTC
Organism: Zhuqinia jingwanae; assembly: GCA_027744095.1. Taxonomy (NCBI): domain Eukaryota; kingdom Metazoa; phylum Arthropoda; class Collembola; order Entomobryomorpha; family Paronellidae; genus Zhuqinia; species Zhuqinia jingwanae. Next base: position 893 of record JAHZNC010002907.1, read on the forward strand.
ATACGTTGTCGTTATAAAAGTATGACGACGTTCCCCGGAAACTCAAACTTGTACTCCTCAGTTTTCCTTCTCAGCAAAGCGGAATGGACTGGAACAAAGGGATTCATTCAATGGTTGGTATTATGGGCAAATGTAATGCACCTTTGGGTTTTCTGCACGTGCAAGCTCACTGATTCACACTCTATTGTGGAGTTGAGCAGCTAAAATTTTCATCGAAAGTGTCTCCTTCCATAACACACAGCATAGCAGTTTCAACAAAAGAAAGTACTTTAATTTTTAGCGCTAGCCCCAATTCACTCATCTGCATCCATCCACATAGTTTCCATAAGATTTCCCCATCTACTACTCAGGTTACATATATAGTGCATAGGTTGTAGGTGGGAACATTTCCAAGAAGATACCATGCACCGATTAACCCGAGGATTTAACGCGCATATTTAAAATTTTCCGAGAACCAAAACAGCCGCAATACCACACAGACTCCAGTCACTTCATCTTCAATCAACTAGTCCATACATAATGTATACTGTAATCACTTTCCAACAAGTTTACTTTACTTTCAACCAACATAAATTCAATAATCCGAATGTGTGCAAAAATGTGGGGATGAGTATGAATATAATAAGCAGGGAACACAAATTACAAGGCTTGCTGACTCCTGTGTGACTTGATACTTTTCCTCCAGTTCACTTGCTTGCTTACCTCCATCGTCAAAATTTGAATAGCTAAATCTTAGAAAATCCACAAAATCCAATAAAAACTTCACTTTCCAAAGTATCGGAAGTAAGATGGAGAGTGCAGAGAAAATTTTATAAACCACATCAAGTCAAGTCAAGTTTCCTAACATCAGACAAAACGCATTTCCCCAAGTCAGACTACTACTTGTTGTGTGGTCTTGCTAAAAACCGTGAAAATATATTCCCAGAAAATGTCTTAAAGCTCACCCACCACATTATCTGTAGCTGCACTTTACATTGTGTGGCCACAAGGACAACACCCTACAGACTACAGACATGCAAATTACACGTGTGTGCCGTGTAAGATATCAAGCATTGAATAGCGGTTCATTATGCAAAAAATATTCTTTATTGACTTTCCCCCGAAAGTGTTATATTCTTCCCCAGATGACTTGGTTGATCCTTCAAAGTAAAACTTGACTCACTCAATCTAGTCGGAGCTACTACGTACGCTGCGTACATTACTAGGTATATGTTATACAATAATGCACTATAAAGGTCTTCTAAATTCGATTTTGAAGCCACTTGTCATTCAAGCTTGTATAGTCTACTAGAATGCTCTTCTGCTCTGGTAAAACTAGCAAAATTATTGGTTATTATTATTGTTATTATTTTAGTGCTGGAACAGTATATGCATGTACCTACTTTCTCTTTAGCAATAATATGTAGTCATCTCTGGAGTCATATAGTCATGAGCCATTAGCTGAAACAACACAGCCATTTTACTTTTCCCCCTTTTTAATGGAAGCGATAAAAGGAGAGAGAAAGCCTCATTCATTACCTTAATAGCTGCCCATTTTACCAGCTTCTCTGTTGACTTGAGTTGACTTGGGTTGAGCAGGGAGTTCAAAATGAGGAAGAGGAAAAAGGAACCGATGACTCTTTAGAGAGCCAAGTGAGTGCTCTTTTGAGAGAGAGAGCTCTGTTCTCACCATATCCTCCCACTTCACTTAATATCCTTTAGGTTTCTCTGTTGCGTAATGGTCCTATGTATATAGCTATAGTAATTCAAATTTGACTTCCATGCCATCATTTACCCTTCAGTATTCAAAGTGCAACACTAAAAGGCTAAAAACATAAGACAATGTAATGTAACTTTACAGAATCAGAATCGCATGCAAGAAAATGGGTGTGCAAAACATGAATGTACATAAACTATTCTTTTCATGCAAGACTAGTGGATTTTTATCTTATAAAGCTGAAGGAAATTCTTGAAAATCCCCATGGGATGGGAAGCATGAACCATTATAATATTTATACCAACTTATTTCAATTTTAGATCAAAATATTTGTCATAATGCTTTGTCACTTGCGTTCATTTTATTATGTCCTGAAGATGGTTTACTGTTTGAAACCGAAACGTCGACATTAAAGAAGTTTTTATCAAAGTCATGTCCTCCAATATCGTTAATTCTTTACAAAATAAACTATTCTTATTACGTTTCTTTTCTTTCTAAATTTTAGCAAAAGTAAATTACAATATGTAGGTTGTAGGTCCTATAGTCATGAGCAATGCATAAATAATTCAGACGGAGAAGGCCACACAATTTTTCAGCTTAAATCAATTTCTCTTAATACTTTAGTGAATAGTTTACTGGGTAATGACGATGATGAGTCATCCATCATTGATGACTACATGACTGTTGGGTGAGATGAACTGAAAAATATTGTAAAGGAGGAAGAGTGAAATGTTGACATGTAGTTAGTGTGGGTAGATAGATATAAGTATGTTTGCGTGTGTCTTGGAGTTATGAGCAGTTCAACTTGAAGTCAAGTAATTAGTCTAATACTTTTCTTGTTTATTTACAACATCACGTCTCAACAACATTTTTTCACTATTTAGGTGATTTAAGTGAAAGGCAAGGTCAGCAGCACAGAAAAAAGCAGGATTCGCTTGACTGGATGGTGATGTGTAGTCAAGGCACGAACAAGAAAGTAATGGAAAATTTCTTTAGTGAGTGGAAATACAGCATGGTTTCACATGTTTTTGTCAAAATTAGTTGGATATTTATTAGTATTAGAAATGTAAGGAGATGGAAAATATTCTTTTCTTTAATCTCCCAATGGATGGATGCATGTAATGAGGAAACCTGTTCACTGATTTATGAATGAAAATATTCAAGTGGAAGTTTTCCCCTGTGTTTGTGGGGCTTTGTAAGAATTTCATCATTTCGTTATCTTGCGTGCATAATCATAGAAACACAGAATACGAAGAATACAACGACATTTCATCCGAAATGCCAAATTGTACTTTGATTATTTTTCAGATTCATTTCCCAACATACAAAATTCATCATTTCATGAATGTTCCACATTTTCCCGGTTTGTTCGTCGGTAGTAAAAATGTTCAGAAAAGGAAATGAGTCTTGGTTGCTTGGATCTGTTGTGGTGAAATGAATAAAAAAAAACAAATATCGTTTCCTATTAGTTCGTTATGGTTATCATGTATGATGGACATTGGACTTTCTGTTGTGGAGCAGTGCAGATTTTGACTACAAATCAAGTTGTAGCATAAAATGTCAATTTCTGGAAACCAAATGACTGCTTCGTATTCGGCATTTGTATATCATATAGACATTGCATGGCATCCCCATAACACAAGGCAACTTGATCAGATGATCACATCACCACTACTCCATTTATATCACCCTCTTTTTTGGTACAAAATAAAAATTGGCATCGTATATCGAATGTCGAATGAAATGAAAAGGAAGAAATGATCCCATCACACGAGGAGCTATCATTGCATTTGCAATTTATTGTGATGTGATGATAATGGAATCATGAGGCTGGGTGATCACATTTCAAGCAGGAAGCTCAGCGAACAACAAACAAAAGTGATCATGTTTGCTGTTCTATGTGTGTCCTCCTCTAGCTATTTCTCTCAACAAAACACACAACATGAATGTCATTATTTCAGACGATTGCTGCACCACCACCATCCATGCAGCTTGTTCTCGGGTTGCTGTCGATGTTGCCATGAAAAAATAACATGTGTTTACATAACATAATAATAACAAGAAATAATGATTACGACTATGACCGCTGGAAACTGCAATGAGGAAAATGAAAATAATAGTTAGTAAGGAAGACAAGATACAAGGATACAGCGACGAAACAAGTGATACCTTATTATTTTTATGGTGAAATATTCCCAGTCAAGCTAGCCCGTCGTCATCACAACCAAGAGCATTATTATGTTTTGTCAGTGTGGAACAGAGAGCGGAGTGGTAGCGTTGCGTTTCTTTGCGTAACTCAAAATGTCCATAAAATCTTATGACGGCCCATTTAGCGTACATTGCCTCGTTTTGAGATGCCATTTCTATGTATTTTTTTATGAGAGATCATGTTACTCCACGTCATGTTAATCTTTGTTTATGGGAAGAGCAAAAGACATGCAAACATCTTTATTAAACCATCAACCTTCATAATTTGGTTTTATTGTTCCCTTAATTTAGTATTTTTGGGAATGACAATAATGATGGACCAATTATTAGACCAATAGTTTCTTCCAAATTATTATTGTATTTCTCGTAATGCATACAAAATAAGTAGTCTTATTTCTACCTACATTTATGTGGGATCTGCTGGAGGATGTCAGAAAATGGGGAGTTCGAAAAAAAAATTCCGTGAAGAAAAAATGGTTGGTGGAAAACTGGAAATCAACCTTAAACTTAGTTTAGTTTGGTCATTAATTTTGATTTATAATAAGATGACCACAACCTCTGCCAAAGCATCACGTTTCACCACCAATTTATTTCGCTGCTATCCAACTCACACTTAAATTGTTCTCAAGACGTCGATAATAATGTTTTGCACCTTCTTGAAAAAATGGAGAGAGTTCGGATGATTCCTGAATTTGTATCAAGGGGTATTCTCCGCAAGAAAAATCCTTTTCGTATAAACTGTTTGACGATTATTGCAATTGTTACAAACGTGCAATCAACTGAACTCAATGTTGCTGCTGAATAACTCATTCGTAAAGTGTGGCAAGTCCCAATTGTGTAAAAAACGAGTTTCCGCCTTCGAGTCAACCATGTACTCAAACAAAGTGATAATGGGTCTCCGCAATAAAATGGATTTTGCTTGGACAAACAAACAAACTATTTTGATCCGCCCACTTACAACGGGTTTCCCACACCAATCCCATTCGCTCATCTTGATCACCAAAAGCGCCTTGAGAGGTACTGCATGGTCCTCATCATCAGTGAGCTTACTTTAAAATGGCTGGCTGAGTCGACACTATTCGGTACCCCTTTATTCGCAATCCATCCCATTTGGAAGAGGACGGAACTGAATGTCACATTTTAGCCAACATGGATCGGCATGGTTTCCAACTTGATTTACCTGGAGCGTAACTTTGATTTCTCTGTCACTTTGGATCAGTTACATCATTTTTATGACGGGTTGATACTTATCAGCTCCCACCAACTTCATCAGCGCCTCACTTTTGTACAAGGCTTGCCGAAGAGTGAATTGGTTTGGGATTCTGTATTTTCTCCTTTCGTCCCGGAAGTATGGTTGTTGATTGCAATTAATTATATCGCAATCTGTGTTCTCATGCTTGTCATCTTCCTACTGGAAAGTTCAGACATCCGTCAGAATTGGGGCCAGGCTACTTTACTTTGTCATCTATATTTATTCCCTAAACCATTTCCCTGGAACACCGTTGGTTTTGTAATATTAACTGTGCTGTTGGTTTATCCTAACTTTTATCATTGCACAGCTTATCCATCAGTTCATGTGGGAATGTGTACAACTTTGAGTGTGCCTTTCCCAAAACCATTCCTTTTCCATTTTTGTGGATTCACGTGACCCCATTAATAATAATAATGGTTTTATTGCATATCTGAAGTACAACACACTACATTGTTTCAGAAATTCATGTCATGAAAAAAGACAATGTAGCCAATTAGACAATGAGCCTAAAATGTAAGACCGCTTCAAAATAAAAATTTGCTGATTGTCCTTTTTATTTTGGCTATGGGCTGAGCAGCATCTGCTGCAAAATTTTGTGTTGAAATTGGGATCAAATGATATCCGCTCAAGTGGTATTCGTGGATGTCTAGCAGATGTCGTTTGGATAGCATTATTTCGAATAAAATGGGAAAGGGTTTCATGGTATTTATTATTCTCTGAATTTCAAAGGAAAATAATATTATGGGGCAATGCAAGACACACAAAATGGTTTCAAAACAGTCGCATCAGAGCAATTACGCAATGATAATCAGATAAAAAATAAGGAAAATAAAAAAACTGCCATTTTAATAATTATTATCATTTCGAAAGAAACGGATGATGTGTTTGATGCAAGGAGGTTCGGTCACTTGGGTCCATGTATTAGTGTCATATTTCATCACGTGGATGATGATAAATGAAGAAGATTACAAATGGACGTTGTTTCATCTGCCATACCATTTTGTCTGACACTTTTGAATGATGATCCTTTATCGCAATAATGAATAAGCATGTTTACATTCATATACCTATAAATAGTATCATTGACTGTCTAAAAGACAACAAACTATGGATTAGTAAGAAATTATCAAATAAAGAATTGTACAAAGTTAATGATAATAAAAAATAATTGATTTCTTTCGTGAAGATGGACACTATCGAAAATTCGCAATAAGCAGCAAAACGGTCTCTTTTGATTACCAAGTTGCCAAAACATTAAATTATAGATGGCATCAAATTTACTTTTGTCTATATACCTAATATACCTTTTATGAATCATCTAACATCAAATTTATATTGAAATCAATATCAAATTATCGGGATACCAGTATCGTCAATAAACACTTACTCTGCGTGTCATTCTGAGTTGCAATTAAAATCCTGTTCAAGGCTGTACAAGAATAATGCTTTTTTTAAACGTAATTAGGGATATTCACAATGTTAGTAAGTATGCATATTTAATATGTTTTGCCACTAATATTTCCCCATATTGTGTGGCCAAGTCATGGAAAGCACAATTTTCACAGGGCGCCATCGTCATGTCGCCATATCGCAAATAAACTGCCGTCCATTTCATTGCATTAAGAATTTATGGGATTTGATAATGGAAGCAATACTACAACTACTTAACCAAAAGTTATCACGAACAACACTCTACAATGGTTTGCTTTTAAGTCTTTCTTTAAAAAGCATTTTCTTTCTCAATGCAAACCAGGTTATCGTAAAATCTCATTTACCTACGTAGTAAGTAGTTGTATCAAGAAATGGCCAAATTGATGACGTAAAGGAAGAAAGAATGATACATTGGAAAAAATATTAGTGTATAAACTTTTTGCATTGCAATGATTAACCCTTTAATACATCACTCACTACATAATAATTGTCAAATGTCCTCTCATTCAATCAGCTCGGAACCTCCGGCGACACAATTTGTCAGAAATGTTTTGTACATCAGAAATAGTGATTAGGAAGTTTATGATTTTCAGAGTAGTAATTTTAATTTCTCAACCAATTTTATTTGACTTTTTAATCCCTGCTTCTGCAGAACAATTTTGTTCAGTGGAAAATGTGAAAATAAGTTCACCTGAATTTTTTAGTCTTTTTAAACACTGGACAACGCCCAGATCTCAAAATGCAGTCCGAACTTGGCCATCGTTGACCACATTTTCTCCAACTTATTTAGTCTTAATATCAAAAAATGGTTCCGGTTTAAACTGTTTTCTGCCTGACGAAACTAAATTACTGTATCTTCTTCAAAAGAACGGAGACAGTCCGGTGATCACTGGAATGGTACCTAGAGATATTCTTCAAACCAAATCACATTTAATACCATCTTTGTCAGTTATTGTGATTATACAACTAGCCGAATTTGTTGAACAACTCATTCAAAGAGTTTCAGAGTTGACGAGTAAAAGACGCGATTCATTTCTCTTTGTTTCCGCCTCCAACTCAATCCTGGCAACAAAAGTATACCCAAACCAAGTAGCACGTGGGCTACGCAATAAAATGGCATTTGCCCTTGACACCCAAACAATCTATTTTGACCCGATTACATATAACCAGGGTGTCCCAAAATATATCTCTCTCAGTAGTTTTCTCCAAAATTGGCGACCTCGGTCTTCGATGGGCTTCAATATTCGGGGACGTCACTTTAAAATGGCGGGTTGTGTGGACACTCCACCGTACCATTTTATTCGTAATAGAAGCCCTTTGGAAGAGGATGGAACTGAATACCGCATTTGGGTGACTGCAGCAAAAGTGTTCAACTTTACATTTGACTCCATCTATGAGGAAGGGACCGGATATGCAACCTACCTTGAAAACGGCACCTGGATAGGCATGGTTTCCAACTTGATTTATACGAAACGGAATTTTGATTTCACTGTCACGTTCGCGCAACTGGACTACTTTTATGGCATGTTTGACTATTTGTCGACCGCCACCTACTCCCTCAGTCTGACTTTTGTCCAGGGCCTTCCTAAAAATGGGTTGATGTCTTGGGAAGCCCTACTTTCTCCACTCAAACCAACGGTGTGGGCCTTGATATTCATAACTTATCTAACCGTCTGTTTTATCATACTTAGCATTAAAAAAGGGGGCAAAGTCAATTGGTCTGTGCCACTTTACAAATCTTTGTTCATTCCTTTCACAATTTCGATGGGTCAAGGGGTATCCAGGATGGACACTCTCCAAATCCGGAGGGTAATCCTTCCTTGGATCCTTTTGACCTTTATCAATGGCCAGGCATACCAAACAGTGCTCACCTCTGTTTTAACCTGTCCTACCCCCCCTTCGGTGCCCCAAAATTTCGTGGAATTAGCAGAAAGGATGGACTACAAGGTCATGCTTCACGAACTTGGCTCTGTGGAGACGCAATTTTTTCGAGAAAGCACCAATCCGTCTGTGAAAGCAATTAATTCCAGACTAAAGCTGATTCCGAATGAGGACAAAACTACTTGCTATTTCGGAGCTGTGTACGGCAAGAAAACTGTGTGCATGGGATGGTTTCCAGGGACAACGATGAAAATGTCGGCAATGGGAATCATAAATGAGGATAATATTGAGAGGGATCCTTTTCTCGTGAGCAAAGATGTGGGAATGTATACCACTTTGAGTGTGCCCTTTCCTAAAGACTCCATTTTTGTTGACTCTTTTGCACCTGTAATTGGACAATTCCTGGACAGCGGGATTCACGAATATTGGAAAAGGGATATTGGGCTGTGGTTCAAGTTAAATGGGTTGAGGAAAGTAAGGGAGGAAACGAAAAGGAGGAGGGAACACGTCACAGAGGCTCCTAGAGTGACTGAGATGCTGAAACTGAATAATTTATTGATTGTTTTCATGATTTTGGCAGTTGGATATGCAGTAGCTGGTGCCATGTTTTGCGGAGAAATTGCAAAGAAACAGTTGTCGTTGGAAGGGCGCACGTATTGTAATGCATCAAAACAAGTTAAATAAATTAGTTTTGCGGTAATTAGGTTAACGTTTTGCTAGTTAAATACATGAATTGAATTAATAAAATAATCTGAATTTACGTATTAGCATAATAATATTAATAATTTGTTCCTTCTAGTATATTAATTGTGCATGTTTAATTTCTCATAAGCTGACGTGTGCATCCAGACTCTAGACCTTTACCTAATTCATAATTGCTTTCGCTTTCAAACCCAAGTTTTCCCCAAAACATTACCCCATAAACCTTTCAATTTTAGTGCAACTTCTGACAGGAAACACGAAATATTTATCCAATTGCTAATAATTGACAATAAAAACGGAGCAATCAATGTTTAAACTACACACAAAATGTGCACAGTTCATTTTGTTTTCTTCAGAATTCCACTACGATTTAATTGTAAGAAAACTTTATCAAACAAATGTATATGGTAGGTATTTAATGGTATATTTCCTTTTTAATTTCAAAGTCGACAGAACTTTTTCGCACGCAATAACTTGACAATATCTGTTCCTTCTTATCAGCATTTATCACATTGTCGTGAATTTGTACACGTGGGTATTTCAGTTCCATAGTCTGGCTGAGGTCAATAAGTTGCCGTCGTAAGCGGGTTGAATTGAGTCGAGTTGAGTGCACATAAATATTTGAGCCCCCAAATTACCAAAATTCTATTATCGCATCATAAATTATCATGTGATTGTAAGGACTTGTGGTAACAATATGAAAAATATGACACCAGCCAAACAAGTTGGAAAATAAGCGGTAATTGGAATGAAAACCTATATTCATAATATAGTAGTTTAGTAATAATACAATTGGGTATTAGATAGGGGAAGGGTCCATGTTATACCCTCAATTCAACATTGCATTTCATTCAAATAAACTGTCTGTTTATTGTAATGATGTAGCGATGAAACAATATCTAGCTCCAAAACAAAATGGGTTTGAAGAACTAAATAAAACCAGTTAATTTCACTGATCTGATACAGTTCACTGATAGACATGGTTTAACGAACTACTACTCTCAAAACGTTACATGTGAAACTCGAAAGTTGTGAAACTCTGCAAACTGCTGCTGCTGCGCTAAAGAGAAAATGATTATTCAACTTGTACAAATAACACTTTTTTCGCTTCTTTTTACTTTTCCAAGTGGGCAAGCGCAAAAAATGTTTCTAGCTGAACGTAATTTGCCAACTCTGCAAGCGAGTCAAGAATTTTTAAAGTTTTTTAATCTGTGGATATCCCAGAAAATTTGCACGTGGCCATCACTATTCGTGTCACCACCAACGTATTTAGTGCTATCAGAAAATAAATCAAACGAAAGCTATACTCAAGATGAAGATCAGTTTTTGCTCTATATTCTCCAAAAAGATGGGAGAAATCCAGTAATCACCGGATTGATAGAAAGGGATCTCCTTCGAAGGGAAGCGTTCTACTCCATCCCATCTCTAACTGTTATCACCTACATTTCGTCAACAGACGTTGCTGAAGGACTTACAAAAACAATTTCATGGTTCACGTGCAGAAGACAGGATTCGTATCTTTTAATTTCCGCCACCGCTTCCATTTTGATGAGAAACGTTTACTCAAGCACTGTGATTACTGGGTTCCGCAACAAGATGAGTTTTGCTTTGGACACAAACACAATCTGTTTTGATCCACGCGCGCACGCTCAAGGTCTACCCATATCAATCCCCGTCTCTCAACTTGATGTACTTCAAAAAATGGGGAAACCGTCCCGGATGGCCTTCAATCTTAGGGGTCGCCACTTCAAAATGGCAGGATGTGTTGACGCGCCCCCATTCCACATCATCCGCAGCCATTCTCCGCTGGTGCAGGACGGTACCCACTACAACATCTTTGTGGCATCCTCTCAAGTCTTCAACTTTACACTTGAGACCCACTACAATGAAGGCGAGGGGTATGGTAGCCTGCTTGAAAACGGGACCTGGATAGGCATGATCTCGAATTTAATTTACACCGACCGCAACTTTGACTTTACTGTACAACTCGCTCATATCTTTGACTTTTATCCACTTTTTGATTTCTCCCACTTGGCCATCGACTTTATCCGATTAAATTTTTTTCAAGGTGTACCAAACAATAAAGGGGTAGCTTGGGACTCTATTTTCACACCTTTCTCACCTCTTGTTTGGATGATGACTTTGCTAGCTTATTTGGTCGCGTGCTTAATCGTCTACGCAATTAAAACAGTTTACGAGGGTCAGGGGAGTAAAATATTTCAATCATTTTTTATACCTTTCATCATTGCAATGGAACAACCGTTTGAACAAAGCTCATTCAAGCTCCGAAGAATCGCCCTGCCTTGGATTATTTTGACATTTGCAACCGGAAATGCGTATCGCACAGTCATGATTTCATTTCTCACCTTTCCCACGTTTCCGTCCGTGCCCCATACATTTTCAGAGTTGGCCAAGCGATTGGACTACAAGGTTATGCTCCTTGTGCTGGGCTCAGTAGAAAAACAACTTTTTCAGCACACCGCCAATCCAGTACTACAAGCCATCAATTCCAGATTTGACTTTATCTCAAGTGTGCACAGCGATAAATGCTTTTTTGGAGCTGCTTACAATGAAAAAACCGCTTGCGTGTCGTGGTTTCCCGTGTCGAGTCATTTAATGGCGGAAAGAGGCGTAGTGAATGAGGGAAATTTGGCAGAAGAACCCATTCGGGTGAGTAGGGATTCGGTCATGTCTCTGTCAATGACCATTCCCTTTGTGAAGCACTCCATTTTCGTGGATTCCTTTGAGCCGATAATTGGGGCTGTGTTGGATTGCGGCTTACATACCAAATGGAAGGAAGATATTGAAATGTGGTACAAATTGAATGGGCTGCGGGAAGTCAGGAAGAAAAGAGAAACTGCAGGAGAGGCGGAAAGGGATGATGTAGCAAAACTGAAGAATTTGGTGGTTGTCTTTTTGGTTGTGGCGGTGGGGTTGACCTTATCCCTCATGGTATTTTGTGCAGAGCTTGGAATTAAAGTATTGCCCTTGAGTTGGCTAGCATTCTTACGAAGAATGTGTATGTAGCTACAAATGAGTAGCTTAAGAATGCAAATGAATTATATATGACCAGATTAAAATCCTGTGAAAAGGAATGTAAGATATATTTAAACAATTATTACATAAGAACTAAATTGAATGATCAATGATGCTAATGATCCCCAGTTACTGATTTGTGAACCTTATCCATGCTAAAGAGTTTTTGAGAATAAAATCATTTTTATAGCATATAGAACAAAATTTGAATAATAATTTTTACTTTCGTCTTCTTTTGAAATTTGGTGTACATTCAGACAATTCAAATTCAGACCAGTACAGGATAAAATAGCTCGTTGCGCCTTGCATAGTTTTCTCCCCATTTTTACTGAATTATGGTGGAATCGGTGTTACTCTTCAAAAAATTGCCAATAACATATCAAAAAGGATAACATGAAATGTGAATATTTGTAAGGGTTCTAGTGAGCGTGCAACAAATTAAATTAAAAACATTATTTTAACTTTGTTGATTGTGAAATGGAAAAAAATTGTCAACATGTATCTGGGTAGTAATAAAATAATATTAATAAATATATACTGAAAATGAAGTCTTAAAGTAAACAACTTACAGAATTTATTTACACATATACCTACATTACAACATGTTTTTTTATTGAGACCGCCACAATAATAGCACTGAAATTAAATGGAACTTTATTTTATTTTAATAGATATTCAGAGTTCTTCAATACAATCAATTAAATTGCAGTTTACTTTTCCTGCAATTTTCTCTTACCTAATTTTGTGAAACACTATTTATTTATAAATATTTGTATATCCTGGCTGAACAAAATAATAAATATGATATGATCTTTTTTAGAACATAAGCAGTCACTAATTGTATTGTATTGTATTCTTTATTAAAGTGTTTAAACGTATCAGATATTACATAATCTAACCATCAAAAGTTTATTGATTGTATGTGTTGGCGTATGTAAGAATACATTGGAATTCATGTAAAATGTACCATGTAGGCATGTAGGTATGATAAACTACACATACATACAACATAGGTAAATGAGAGATATGGTGATAGTGTTGAGTGCTGAGTCATAAACCTTTAATTTCTATTGTAGAGTTTGCGGCTATCATTCATTTGCGGTATTTATGTTCCCGTGAATATTCTTGCAGTAGCGGTAGTTGTATTAAAAATATCACGGTAGCTGTAGCGGTATTCAAGATAAAGTTCATCAAAACAAATATACATTTATTTCAAACACTTTTAGAGGAAAATTCTTGAAAAACAAACTATAAAACATTCAAATTTCCACAATTTTAAACTAAAATACCTGTAAATGGTTTTTTTTAAACTAGTGACGAGTACCCAAGTATACAAATAAATAGGCATACATTTTTAGATTTGAAGACTGCGGTATCAGTAGCGGTATCGGTATTTAAATTATTGAAAAAATGGTACCGCGCCGCAATCTCTGCTATATCCGCAATCTGTAAACCATATCAACAAGAAAATGCTCATTACAAATGGAATTACCTATAAGGGCAATAATTCAACTGAAAAACTACATTTATTACCTGTCATTCAATAATTGCCAACATTAAACTATTAAGTCGGGGTAATTAAAGATATGTGTTCGTAGCTCGTGGAAAATATGCAGCAAGACGCAACAATACTATGTTCCACTTTGTTCTGGAAAAATTATATAAGTAGTCTATCATCCAAAATCCATTTTAAAAATAAATTACATAAATATTTACGTAAACATTAAAAAAGCTTGGATGATAGACTATTTCTATTAATATTATTATCGCATTTATTCGCAGATTTAAATACATAATCACTGAAAAGACATATTCAAGTTATACACAGGGAGAAAAAGTGTACCTATTATTTTGATTATTTGCGATATCTATTTTTAAGACAATGATTACTCAAATGAGCCTGTAAAGCAAAGCAGCAGTGGAGGGGATTTTTGCACGGGCAACGAAGAAGCAGGGTGTATCATTTTTCATTCACAATTCGCAACTCACACGCACACAACAACAACCAAAATAAAAAGAGCTTAATTTTTGTCAAGATGTTTTGAAGTGTGCTTGCGTACTGCTTCATCTTTAACTTATTATTATGGTACCTTACCTTTTAATTCTCAAGCAAGGATTTTAGCTGGCAGTGGCAATTTAATCAGCAGAATGGGGATGTTGTGCATAATTTAGAGATTGAAAGTTACTCCCATTGCGATTTAAATGCGCTGCAGATGCTGTGCAAATATTTACTATATGTATATGCATTTTTTAAACAAAAGACGCAGCTTTTGACAAATTTCTTTGTTTTGTACTAACAAACTTGTAAGAAAATGGACAAAACTACTTAGGTATTATATAATATACATAATATGTACCTACATATATTGCATATAGGTATTTATGTTTCCATTTGTGAAAAATTGATTGTAAGCCCCTTCATTCATGCTTTCATCACATGTTGAAAGAATGCAACATTTAATATGTGGAAAACAGAGGGATTTTAATTTTTTTAAAATTGTGTTATGCAGATAGAAAAAAAAACTGAAGATGATATTGATAACTTGTGCGATGGCATGGCTCTGTAGGAGGGATGTAAAGTGCGATGCAATGAGATGCAATGAACTTACGACAAAAACGTGGCATATATTATTATTATTCAACACATAATATCACTTTGAAATTATTGTATTTGTAGCATCACATCATCGCTCAAGAAGATACATGTTTTTTTTGTGATCCAACACATATGGGTTTTAAAAGGGAAGAAACAAAGAAAATAAAATTTCAATTTCAAATATACCATGTAAAAATGCTTGTGATTATGAGCTGAAAACTTATCATGTTTTTTTTCTTTTCACGTCTTGGACGAATTTGTAAAAATAATAATTATGCTTACAGTTTTTTTTGTACAACCTGACGTTGATACGATGATGATTGGGATCGCATCTCAACCGACAGTTCTTTTGTCATCTTTCAAGCAGATGGGAAAATTCTGAGAGAGGAAAGCATACTGACTCTGTTTGAGACTCTGTTTGTTTGTAATAATCTCTCACTTGCAGCAAGAATATTTATACACACATATAGCTCACCTTTTATATTAAGTTTAAGCATTTTATAATCTGAATTTTGAGAATTTGGTTTTGGTTGTTTTGGCATTTGTAATCCTCTTTTCTTTTTATTGCTACAAGTTACAAGCACATTTACATCAATATATAATGTACATAGGTACGCATATTAATATTATATTGCGTATAGTAACACAACACTTTGCATGAACGGAGGCTTGAGCGACTCGAGACTTGACAGAGAAACGATCCGTTGCCGAGTCTTTCGTTTGATATCTAATTTCAACATAGGATGGGGACAAAAAACTATATTAAGATCCACAAATCCACATCAAAAATTCACAAAAAAATAACACATTTTTATTTCAGATTGGGAAATAGTTTGGGAAGAAGAAAGAGATTTTATTAATTCTATGCAGCAATAGCTAAGCATGTATTCTCTTTATTACATTGTAAAAAAAATGTCCCTTAAAATTGTATTGTAATATTGGGTATACTTAAGGGCGAAATGAGACTCACAAAAATAAAAAAAATAAAAAAATCTTAATTGGAAGTCAAGTGAAATGAATCTGGGATCAGTAAAGGTCATCCACACAAGTCACAACAAAAGTAGAATTTTTCTTCATTCTGCTTCATTTTCCCCTTCACAAAACATGTAATTATAGATTTCTTTCCAAATTAAACTTGACAAGATCAACATCGAAGCAACCCCGCTAAATACTGTGAAGTGAAGAAGAGCTGACAACCAAAACTGTTACATTTCTCAGCTGCACATATCATCATGTTCTCTCATCTTCCCTCCAGAGTATCCAGTCCAAAAATATAATAATAATAATAACAATAATAATGCTATAGCTAGTAAGCAGTACAACTACATAGCTATCTAAAAAAAATGTCAACGAACGACTCATTTATTTTTCAAGCTTGTTTCTGTTGCTTCCTGTGCTTGAAACGCAGTAGACTTAGACTACTACACGGGTAATTACTCGGGTCAGAGCAGATCCAATTACATTGCCTTTACATTGCATTGCTCCGTTTCTCCTCCGGTGCTTCCCTTCTCCTAGCTGCTGCACTTGCTTTTATCCATTCTTTTTCTTCACAAGCTTTTATGTGCACATATCATATCATAATATTCAGTTGAGTATTGCACATGTGTCAAAGACGAGTCAAGTAGTCAAGCGACTTGTTCTATTTTTCCATGCATATCATCAACATCTTGCTACACCGTGTATCATCGCACTATCATTATTATCATCATCATCACCATCTTGTAAGATCACAAAACTGATTCTAAGTGTTAAGTTCCTTTACACTTGTACGCATCTCATAACATCGTATCACATTTTTAAAAAAATGATACAAAAGGAACAAATTAATAGTATTATACAGAAAAAATACAGTGTTTGCATCTTTACTCTTTTTGACTTTTGACAAGTCAACAGTTTTTGTTTTGTTTTTTATTTCCCAAACAAACCAGCAGCCACAACGACGACAACGATGGTTAGCCGGTGCAATATATCATAATCATCTTGCCGTTAGCTCATTTTTTGTGTGCTTCTCTTGCTCTTGGATATTTTTATGATGCATGCTTGAACGAATATTAAAAAATCGGTGCTGCGGTGGTGGTGCGGTGGAGGAGTAAAAATGAAAATCATGATGATGATGAATGTTGGAACACATGTTCGGAAAATGTATAAGATGTGTAGTAGAGATGTAAAAGTATAGTTACAAGTGTTTGGCATAAATTTTAATTTTTTATTATAAAAAATTATGAGAGACGACGTTTTGAAGAAGATGGGGATGATGATGTTGACAAAATATAATACATAAATTCTCTATATATTACCTATACATGTATCATCTACTTGTAGGAGTTTAGATACGGCCGCTGGAGCTATAATTAGTCAAATCAAGTTGCACCGAGATCCGAGTTTTCATTTGCAAACCGACTTTAGCTCGCTTGACATCTCCGAGAAAAAGGCTCGGAAAACTTTGAGTACAACTTTCTTGAGACTTGCAACTTGAGTCAAGACTTGAGTTTTTTTATAAGTTTTTTTAATTTAGTTTTTTAATACGATTTGGTTAAGTGTTCACATTTTCAAACATGTGGGAGGACGACATTTGTTGGAATAAGAATATCATGATTTTGGACAATGAGGGCAATAGTAACAACACTACTGAATGTGATCCAATTAGCCCCTTTTCCTCCACTGGAAATGGATCCCCTTATTCCGGGGGATCTATGTCCCCTGACACCACATCACCAACTGCAACAACACCACTAAGTGGAGGAGCCAGTATTTGGGCAAGTGGAAGTGAAGATGGAGATTGCTTTAGCCCCGATTTATTTACTCCAAAATCCATCTTTTTCGGAGGAGGGTGGTCTACCTCATCCTCACCCCCCACGGAAGGAGGTAGAGCATTGTTGCCTTCGTTACATGAATGGAGAAAATTGGATCTTCAGTGGAAATATTTTGAGCAGCAACAACAAGCCACAAGCTCACAAGCATTAAAGTTTATTTTTCCCGAGGTCGCTTCAAAGATTGTAGGAGGAGCTAATGTGGTAGCACCAACACATTCCTCTCAAGAAGGTACCCGTGGTGATACAGTTGTTACTTCTTCCACTTCCCCACGGAGTAGAGTTTCATCTACTAAACTGCTCCCCCCACGGATTATTGGACAACGGGCGGAGCGATTTATGAAGAGCTTTCAGCAAACATCTGCTACTTCTTCCTCCTCCTCCTCTTTGTCAACTGCTAAGCAGACGATTGGGAAAAATCAAAGCACTTCCCCCTTGATCTCCTCAACTTGTTTGGTGGAAAAGGGCAAACCATTTGACTGCATGTGGATTGACTGCAGGGCATCCTTTTTGCAGAAGGACGCACTTATCAGTCACATTGACCGCTCCCATATCCAAGTCCGCAAGGAAGACTTTAGTTGCTTCTGGCATGGCTGTGTTCGTCGTAACAGACCCTTCAACGCTCGTTATAAGCTACTCATTCACATGCGTGTGCATACAGGACACAAGCCGAACAAATGCACGGTAAGTTCTTAAGTTCGTCCCACACAACTCACTTCGTTTAAAAAGTATATTACGGATATCCAAAGAATCAACTACTCATAAAAATTATTACTATTATTATTTATTTTGTTGTTCATTTTGCATCTAGTTGTGAGTGGGAAGGGGGCACTGAAGGAGTTAAGGGGTGGTGGTGGAGTCAAAAAGGAATCAAGTCATCAGCAAGGGAAAAGGAATAGGCGCAAGTATCTTGGGAGTTTGGGCGAGGGAAAGGTACCAGCCATACCGCCTCCATCTTTGCAGCCCACACAACCCGTCTTTCAGGTGAAAAGTGAGGTCCAAGCTTGTTTAACTGGTAATTCGGATCCTCAGATAAGCGGCATGATTTCTTCCACATGCACACAATCCTTGCTATCATCATCGTCAATACCAGAGGAGGCGCTATGCTTGACTTCCTCATCCACGTCGTCTTCCGGGCTTCATATGCATAATGAGCTGAAAATGGAGGATGAAGATTGTTGCGGTATTGATCCCTCAGGGGGAGGATCTTCATCATCAGATTTGGATGGTATTTCACTGGGTGAACTGGATTGGATCTCCGGCATAAACTTTTATGAGAATTTTGATATCGACTATTTGTTTTAAAAATTATTATTTATTTTAATATTAGCACTTGTACAGCTACAAAGATTCGTAAATAGTTGATTAGTTAATAATATATTTGAGATGGGCATATTTAAGTCTCAAATTGCTTGTTAAAAGACAAATTATTATTATTTATTATTATTACCCAATCGTGCTTTCATTAACGATTTTCATGCAAAATATTTATTCCGGATAAAAATGCGTGAATTGTAAATTTTTTACTTGTATATTTTTTGCACATCCCCACAAATTTTGTGATGTGTACAAAACCAAGCCAGCAAAGACCAAATAGTGAGAAACTAATCATTTTGTGTATATATACCTTCATAATATGTATGTATAATAGACAATTTTGTTGGTTACAATTTTTTGTACTAAACATTTTCAACGTGTTTTATGTTCATAAAGAAATTATACAAAATAATATATTTCAATAAGTTTGTGATGTCGTTGTCGACAAAATGTTTCGTTTTATGTCTTTCTCAATTTTACACTGAGCTAATTATAGTACATTTAGGTAGGCATACTAAGTACATGTTTTGTGCACACATATATTATGATTGAGCTACATTGTGATTTGTATTATGAATGTATGTATTGATATGATGATATGTAGGTCACCAAAGTAGATTATTCAACATTAATTTATAAAAAATAAGCAAATAATATAGTCAAATTGTCCATAGATGTAATATGTAAATAACTTTAAATTCAACATTTTTAAATAGTTATGCAAATATGTATATACCATACAGATATTGTCAAGTTAATAATGACTTCCATATTACAGCTTTCAAATGATCTTGTTTATACTTAAGTGAAAAATATACAACTTTTGTGTTATTTGGTATATGTCATCATTACTGTGTATCATACTTATAATGTATTTCATTTCAAGTACTTTTTTTTACTTCTGTAATAAAAAAATGCGTCTCTTGTTACTGGTCATATCTTACGATTAATTGTTTCAACATACTTTAAAAAAATACTCATGTATTCACCTACATTTATCCGACATATTAAACAATTTATTTCCAGCCAATTCATCATGTTCACTGGTATAATTGTTACGAGAATGATACCTTTAGCATGTTACCACATACTACATATTTACATGTTGTTGTGAAGAAATTGCACACAAATTGCGCAGAAAATGGATCCCCAAGGAGATATGCTAACAAATAGCTAAATGAAATCTGTACAATAATGACACTCGGTTTATTCAAATTGATTTATTAAAAAGTCTTTATCAGTGACAACATAATAGCTGATTTCCAACCGTAAGACATTTGTTCACAGTAATTCCATTTTTAGATAGCCAAAAAGACAAATACAGTCATAAATACAATACATAATTATTACAACAATTATTTAAATCAGTAATACGGGTAACTATATATATATATCTGAGCGATGTTCAATAAGATAATTTTTTACCGCATCATCAAAACATGCCGACGAAGTTTCTTCAACTTTAAAATTCTTCTTTCTTATATGTCATTTGAAAAGCTGTAATGTAAGTCAACTAAAATTATCATTTTCATATAGCTTTTTCAAAAGAATTTTATTTTTATTGAAATAATAATAGTTCAAAAATAAATATGTAAAGTAATAACTTATCGCTTCAAAGTGGATGGCACGTGTAAGGCGACAGTATGCAAGACTGCATAGTCACTTTCAGATATATTCACCTCAGTATATTCCGGAAATGGATCCGGTTGATATGCTGGATGTTGAATGTAAGGACTTTCGGAGTAATTTCCTCTTGAAAGTCTATCAGCAATTTTAAGATGAATATCCGATCGAAGTTCACGCACATACTCCCATTTCCCCCAAAAAGGGGCTGATTTCAACTGCGCATCAATCCTCGTAAATAGGTTCCTGTAATCCGAATTTCTCTCCCCAGGATAGGTTCTCGCTGGATTGGGATTTGTGCAAAATGTGTTGTCGGTTTTTACACAAAGAGTTCCTTCCTCGGGATACTTCCTTCGATATGCACCCACATAATCCTCAAAAATTTCCAACGCTAGTAAAGTATTTACCATTTCAAACTTGTCGGGCTCAGCCGGGAAGGAAAATATGTGAGCCCAGTCGATGGAATAAAAGTAGATTTGCTTCGATCTTGGAAGAAGTAGAAAACCTCCTGCTCTCTCTTTTGTAGCATCCACAGCAATTGAAATATTTTCTTCATGTTCGTCCTCAGATAGGTTAAAGGTATCCCTTTGATACACAGGCTGTGACAAGCTCTGATGAAACGTCGATGGGTGACGCTGTTCTTGTTGCTGCTGTTCGGCTGTTCCAGATTGTTCACCTTGTTTTGATGATGATGTCAGCCATTCAAATCCCTTGTATATTAAATAAGCACCACCTGCCAAAGTAGCCACAGTGGCCAATGCTGCTGCAGCGTCTTCCCCAGTATTCTCATCTTAATTTTAAAATGCATACATTATATAGCAAGTCCAATTTCAATTATTAAGTGACTAAGTTTATTGACGATATAAAGGGGTGTCTCTAAGTGCTCACTATAATACCCCATTTTGGTTCCTGCAAAGTTCCAATTCGGTTGTTCACCCTTGAGGGCACCAATGCAATGGTAACAATTGTAATAGCAATAAGTACTTACCCCGTCTCCGCTTCCTTTCTTCTTCTTTTCTCCAATTGCCTGCCATATTTCTCTAGCTCTGTTCCCGAAATCAATCTCACCGTAAAGGATGATTACCTAATAGTGAATTTTACAGATACAAAAATCAATTTCTCCAAAGTGTTTGGCTATTTTAATGGTACTCACATATGTGATCATGTGATACTTGTGAGATTAATGTATACTGTGAATTGAACTATGTACGGTAACGCAATAAGCGCAAAAAATATTTTGAGAAAGCATAATAATGTTGCATGAACGTGTACAATTTGCTTGCAAATATCTGCGCAGCAAAGTTCACAGACAGACGCGCTATT
>JAHZNC010002908.1:0-19443 GCA_027744095.1 Zhuqinia jingwanae
TAATATTTAATGTAAATACCTTCGTCGAAATCACTCAAAAAATATTTTGATGAGAAAGTATTAACACAATTGTTTTCAGCATTCACGTCAACTCACAGCTTCGTATTTATGTTTAACAACTTTATTTAAAATAGCATCGTCTTTTAGTTAGTGACCATACTCTTTCTTTATGACAATGACCATATAATAATTATTTTCGTATTAAAGAAATGAGTGTCACAATCCGAAAGTGTCACCTGAAATGAAAAAGAAAGCTGACTTACAGAAATTATTTGCTTACATACCTACATTGGTTTACGTTTAACAGGTACATTAGCATATAGGCATATATAGACGGAACTCATATTATAGCTCTATTGGTATGTATGTTTATATGTATTACACATAAACGCGCAAGCATTATTTCATGGCAGAAGAAACAACAGGAAAACGGGGTAAAAAGTAAACACATTCAACATTATTATGGATGACTATGACCGTTGCGTTAATAGTTGTTTCACTACTACTGGGATGCGTGTTGTTTTATCTGAACAAGAAACTTCAATTTTATGCTTGGCAGGATAACTGATTCAGCACAAAACAATGTGATCGTGCAACACGTAATCATAACTACTAACCTACCAGTGCTGATGTTGATACACATAATATAGTACATTTACGCGGACCACACAAAGGACCTCTGAGTTGTTCACTGGACCTTTAATTTGAAATATCAATCATCACACTTGAAACGTCATTACCTGCCACAGAGTTAGTTGGCGTGGACCATATCTCTTTTTCCTGGTATCCTGTATACCTACATAGAGCGACGTATGTACTACCACATTGATTTAGTGGCCAGCCAATAAGACAAAGAATGATAAAAAGATTTTAAATAAATAAAACAAAATTTGAGCACAATTCAGTGTTTCCATTGATTATGTATTTTCGTTTAAAAAAAGTAGAATAAGTTTTCGTGGGACAGCCATAAGAGCGTGTGGAACATAGATAAGTGCAAAATAGAGTAAAATAGTAAATTATAATGATAACTATCTGTTTCATTTTTAATATTTTAATTTAATAAATATAGCCCTGTTTACTATGTTGCATGATGATAAACCTTGATATTGTAAATGATGTCCCTTTTTTCTGTAAAGTGTGTGCACACACTTTTTTTTTTAAACAAATAGGTTCATTATGTTCATTTCATATATTCATTATGTTCTGTATGTAGTTATCTTAATACTTTATGCCTATTGTATGATATGATATGGGATTGACACCGTCACCACAAAAGTGTCTCTTTTCACCGGCAATTACCTTCCGCATCATGAAAATGAAAAATGTCACGGTGGTAGTTTAGAAAAAGTGCTATAAGGAAGATGATGAAGTGTCAATGCTAAATTAACATATTTGATGAGTTTTATCATTTAAAAAATGAACAACAATTCATTTTACTTAACTCGCGAGGCTCCGTAACATTCAAAATTATCAGAGCGTAACTTCTAGGTAGGAGGAAGTATTTTAAGGAGACAAGTTGGCCACAACTTTTGAGCGATTATCAATCTCTTCTTGAGTAAGTTAGTTAGTCAATTATTTTTGTGCAGTTCAAATGAAAAGGTTAATCACAAGTTCCGGGTAATTGACTACATATGGTCATTTTCTTTAGTTGGAGGGGTTTTATTTGTATTTTATCATTTTATGAAATGATAAAATACATATAAAACAAGATCAAAGATGCATAAAGCAAGTGGCACAATACAAATAGAAATATTTCACCAAAAAATACCGCTCACAGACGTCATGATATGTTCATATTAATCCGTATCTTGTATCCCTGTGACTGTTGTACACACACATTTAAAAAAAAAAATTTAATCTGTGTAATGTAATAAGCCAAAATATTATTATATGATCTTCTGGTTGAATTTTGGAAGAATAAATTCTGTATCACTAAAAAAATGGTGTTCGAATGTTTGATATAAATATAGCCTACTTGAGAAGTGAATTACTCATGTGATATTCGGCCAATCACAACACAGCGATAATTGGCGTATTTAAAAAAATTCAGTATCATGATCATGTTTTTTTAACAAGACAAGTACAGGAATGTAAGTCATTCTTTAAGCAGCTTGACAGTTAAAATTTAATGACTTTAACTGTTCACGGAGTTCATTTTTATATCGTTCATTTATTATTATACCCACTGCCATCTAAACAAAACTTTCACCAAAAATCTGTGAAAATATACGCATACACTTGCAAAACCCCATTTGTGAATAGCTAATAAAAGTACAACTAGTTTTTTGAACTGTACATCTTATTTTGTACATACTATTTAATAACTTTTGTTAATGAAAACGATTGTTGATGGTTTTCCATGCAGTCTGCCTAACCGGCCGTTATAACTCGCGTTACTATTCCAACTCAGCGTTTCTGATACATATGAAGGTGTATGTTCACGACGATACCTATACCCGATTTTGTCATAAATACATAAAGCGACAATTTTTTATAAATTGGGGCAAGTTGAGATTGTCAAATATTTTTACATTATTTTATTGGCAGCCGTTAGAAATGTCTGTCACATCTGCGTTGTCAGCATAAATGTACCAATATCTATCAAAAATTTGGATTTCAAAAGTTTGGAATACTGGGGCAAGATGAGATTTACAAGTTTGTCAGTAAAATCTAAATTAGTATCAATCAAAGCTTATTATTCGCCTGCGTTGTCATCAAATATTAGAAAAAATCTTGTTTAAATTGATTGGAAAGAAATGGAATGGTGATTAAAAAAATTGGACACATTCACCGCATTTGAACGTTTGGTTTTTCTTGTGCTGACTACAATATGTCCCATTCAGTATTGTACTATGGTACACAACCGATATTTTAAAGTAATTTCACGTAGCACTTTTTACAGAAAATCAAATTTAGAATCCTTTCTTACTTCGCAATGTTTTAATTTCAAATTGCTAACAACTAGTAGTAGGATTAAAAAGATTTGAATTGGGATAGGATGTTTTTGGACAACGAGGGAAGGGAATGTAAAAAGTAAAGGGAACTCTACACAATTTTTGAGGAAATGTGTAGGTTTACTTTTATCATCATCTAGTGCAGAGACAAAGCTTGGTTGAGTGAGATACTTCTATCACAAAGTGCAAAGCATAAACATTTTATTTGCATTCGAATGAGTGAGTTTGGCTCTGAGGCAGTCTGAAAGAAAACCATGTTTCTTTTCAAAAGCATTTTGCTTTTTAGGCTATTGTTACAATAACCGAAGAACTGATGTGCACTGTTGGTGTTTCTCTTATCAGCTTGTGTAATACAGAAATACCCTTTCAGATTGCATTTTTAGTTATATATATGCAGTAAATAGCTCCGAGCGACATGATTACATCACATTTTATTTTTCAAATACCTATTCTAAATCATCGTCTTACGGGATTAGCTGTATAATCTCATATCCGTCGATTTGCTTGGTTTGTCAGCCATGAAAATCTGCGCGAAAAAGATACAAACCACTCTTTCGGGAATCGCAGCATGAACTCATCATCTTTTCTTTTCCCACTCTTCTGCCTTGCATGAAATCTGATGCATTGTTTGATTTTATTGTTTAAGCCACTAACAAAACCCCCGTCTTGAGTTGCCCATGAGAAATTGCTGAATCATATTAGTATTTATTTTTTTACCTTGTTAGTTTTGATCTTAAAACATACATGCACAATTATACAATTACTTACATATGCTTGGCTTTTGTTAGTTGGGTTACTATTACAATTTGATAATGAAACACGCAAATTAATTAATAATTAAAACTCATTCGTACAGCCAGTAATGAAACAATGCTTCATGGTACTATCAACATGAATTACGAAATTGGTACAATTTTCTACCAAAAATCTGTAAACAGTGTAAATACTAACTAGAAAATGCCTATATTATTGTAAACTTGCTTGAATTCACACCAAAAACACGTTTTTTTTCTTATGCAACTCATAACCGCATTTCTGAATCAAGTCAAACCAATAACTTTTAAAATGTCTATATATATATTTCAATAACCTGTAGTGAACTCATTTGGCGAATACAATAAAAAAGAGTATTTAAAAATAAGTGGGATAATTCCGATCATAGATAAATCGTAAGATGCATAATAATACACAAGGCAATTAACGCCCACATAATAATATTATTTAGGCAATAGATCCAACCATGTACACAAATAGTATGCGATTACGAGCCCTTCACGTGGAAATTTTTTGCTGATTTTGATTATAAGTACATGACCATATAGCCTTGCAAGTCGCTTTTGCACTTTCTCGGTGTAAAACACACATGATAACAAAACTTGTTATGCCCTTGTTGTTACATTTTTACCAATTTTTTTCTCCTTGAAAAGGATTTTTCGCATTGAAAATGTATGCCTATATATTTATTATTCGGTTAAAATATAAAGATGTGAATGTAGTACACCCTGATTATTGGGTGAGTGACCACGTCATTACATATGTTGCCATTTACGTACTTGATAGCTTTTACTTTGAGGATGGGGGCTCATTCATACAAAGAGTGGATTCATTTTGCATGGTCCGTGCCCTCACTACTACTACACACGTTTATGGTGCCTAATTATTGGAAAGATTTTACACTTGGATTTTTTACAAATTTTTCAAATTTGCTTTTATGATCTCTCGTAACTAGAGCAGTATGCATAAATTGTAAATTCCCTGGTTCTTTTCCTTTTACAAGAGCTAAAAATGCCTTATATATTTTTTGTAATGATTTTTTAAACATCACTATCACTGCACTCAATCAATCTTTCTTCTTGAAGGCAAGTTCATGGCATCTGCATTTAGTCAGTGAAATGCTATAACATGCAAGTATTATGAAGGGCATACATTATAGACTGTACAAGAAGGGCAAGGTGAATGATTTGCACTGTGCAATCTGCAATGTCAAAGTCGGCCTGAGGGATTTGAATCTTGAAGAAAAATAGGTACACGACTATTAAAACATTTGGGACATACTATTATTATTATTACATCTCTTGCATTAATAGAGCTTCAACAACCCAAACCTTTTAGGTATATGCAGCCGAATGCAATAATAATAATGTTTTTAAACAGAAGAAACAAACTCAACAAGACAAGAATGTAACGTAAGAAGCAAAAATAAAGCTTTTTGAATGACTACTGCGTGTGCTATTGTAGGTTTAATAACAAAAGCTTTAAAACAGACCAAAAAAAAAAAGATTAGAATTACAATACGCAGATAAAAAGAATGATGATACGGGGTTGTTGATAATGATGAAAGAAAAAGAGAATTTATTCCTTAAAATAGACATAGGCTCATATAACACACTAGAAGAAACAAGAGGTTGCAATTATTTACGGTCCCTTTCAGAAGGCGCTCTTCTGGGTAGTATATGGTGTATGGTTAACCCGCTCACTCACTGGTCATCCTCATCTTCTCACCAAGTGAGATGTATATATAGGTGTATGGGGGTTGTAGGTATATAAAATGTTTATTTTTTTTTTTGCTTTGCCAATTTTTTATTTTCTATGCACACGAGAAACACTGAAGAGGCTACAAAAAAAAAGAACTTTTCCTTTGTTGAAAAAGTATTCGTGTAAACATTTAAAATGGATATGCTATGTATGTTGTATTTGTGCTACTCCTTTTCTTTTCCTTCTCCACGTCATATTATATGCACTTAGAGAATCCCTTGTAAATCTCTTAATGATGGTTTCAAAAGAGATACTTTTCAACTTTCATCTGTGTTTTCATTCGTGATTTACTCAGACAACCTCAGAAAGCGTTTCGTGATAGTTTATGTTTGTTGTATTTATTGTTCAAGAAACAAATACAGAAAACGCATAAAAACAGCCACTATCAATTGTGGGGGATGTGCTACTACGCAGTTTTGTATAGTTTCTTAAGTGAGCTATATTTTTAGTGACATTTTTTTGTGTGTGAAATGTTGAATGGACTATTAGTGAAATTGGAAATGATACCAAACATGTAATTGCCATTCGATTTTTTTTTTTGAGTAACTCCGGCAAATCTTTATTTGCGAGCGGAACTTTAAGTTTATTCGGGAAGTGAAAAGGTGCTAAAAAGAAAAGTCAAGGTTCAGTTGATGTCCTAAAATGTTTAAAACCGGGGCATTGTGACAGTTTGGCGTGCAGTTAATAGATTTTATATTTGTTCATTTAAAAGTGATAATCATTAGAAAATAAACCACGATGAAATTAAGAATGAGCTCATTGAGGCGGTGGGGATTGTCTCCTTCTGCAGTACACAATACTGTACTGCTGCAATTAATGCTAGTGTGCTCAAAAATGGTGGAAGGAGCTCCACCAGAATCAATAGGAATCCCCATTATACAGTCCATGATTGATGGAAAATCTACGCAAGGACTGAAGCAACTTGTGCTGGCGCATTCCGACAAGCTCCTTTCGCAATTAGCTGGTGTAAATCCAACCCAGACAAAAACAGAAGATATTAATAGCCTGATAAACAAATTAAATCCGAAAAAAGGTAGGATGGATCCTTCAATGGTGGACATGTTGTCCGCCCTTGATCGTACTTATCGTGACACTACTGCTGTGGCAGGAGGAGAAAGCAGTACAGAACAATTTCCGGATGAGACTGCTAGCATTCGCATTCCTAGCTCCACTGAGGAAAATGGTATAATTTGGCAAGATGACATTCGTCCCCGAAAAAGGGACAGGGATTCCAACAAGTTTTCCTCTAGATACAGGTCAAATAAAACAAAGTCAGATTCTCCATTTCCTTCAGTAGATTACAGCGATGGAAATTACCATAATGTAAGTACAGAAAATGGCACTGAACATTCATCCTCTGGACGTCCATTTGGCCATGTCACCGATCCAAATCTAAGAAATCATCGTTTGTATGCTTGGGAATTTGAAACATACAAAAACTTTACGCATATTGACCAAGCGGAAGATTTAATGGCAGACGAAGATCATGCAACTGAAACGAAACTTTCTGTAGTGTCAGCACCCCCTCCATCAAATCATCCTTCTCAGCAAGAGCACAAGACTCCAGAAAAGGCTGAGAAAAATAAGGAAGATACCATTTCTAACACATGGTCACCAAAGGCTGGTAATAGTGCAAAGTCGAAAAGAGTTAAAGTGAAAGGTATGCCACATATTGTGATTTCCCTAGAGGACACTTCCGATCATGGCTACGGCAAGGAACGTTATAACTTGCATTATCCTGCCGAGTCAGGGGAACGAAATCAGCGACTTAGGGAGCCCTTGCGTCACGGCTCTACCGAAAATATAGTTTATGTTCACGGTGACTCGGGGGAGGAAGATAGATATCCGTACAGGGTGCTGAGGGACCCAGGCATGCAAGATCTAGATGACCGTTACGCCGATGAACAGCCTTCTCATCAGTTTCGTCCAAGTGCAGCAGATATGTCGGATGCTGCTGTATTTATGGATGCTGACCAAGATTTTTTTACCTCTACTGTAAGGAACCACGAAGGTCAGCTTGTAACAGACCAGGAAATATCTTCAGAAACACTTCCCAAGCGGAGGCGCAAGAAACTAAAGAAAATCACAAAGAAAGAGGAGCTTGAGGAGTTGGCACACGCAGCGAGTCGATTTAACAATGGGATGGATGACAGGCGGTATTTAGAGACAGAGCATCCATATGGGTTACACGACCGCTCAACACACGGCATCCAATATAGTCCAGATTACTCAAAGAATACATTCGTAGGTAGTATCAATGAAGATCGTGCTCGCGCCCATCTCGGAAACATTCAAAGTACCCCAGGACCACACCTTCCCCTGATAAGACCTACAAAGTATGCTGCATTGATGGAGAGTACCAGAATGAAATCGGATAGGGTTCTCAATACGGGAGGTGACCACTCTGATGACTATGGAATAATGAACCAAGGTCAGCAAGTAAATCCCAGTTACGACCAATTTGATTCAGCAGTCCATCATCACGACGGCGGTATAGGTAATTACTATTCTCTTCACTCTGATCCTGGCTTACATAGCAATGTGGGATCTACTGCACATGACACCACTGGTTCTTCTTACGGACATAAAAACAATTATGAGCTCACATCTATGGAATATTCAGGGAATGGAAATCGTATTCAGAACGCCATCAGCGCTCTCCTACCAAATAACATTTTTGGTACCCAACAACAAGCGACAAAGAAGCTGCAGGCTGCGGTGGCAGATCAAGTAATTGCACCTGGAAATATTGAAGACTTTTATCATCCATATGCGGCATCTGATCATCAAGTGAATCAATATTATGAAGACAGCTACGCCACTTCATGGTCCAATACTTGGTTCATCCTTGCAGGGCTTATCGCGTTCACCGCCATCTTTGCATTGCTACTCCCCATGTTCCTTTCACCAGGCAGAATGGGAAAGAAGGACCATAGGCACGACTTGGATGAAGATGATCTAAACACGAGTACCTACCAACCCAGTGACTCCAACGACAACTTTCATTTCGATAATACAAACAACGATGTTAATCAAAACTCTGACCTGTGGACGGAGATCAAAGGAGTTTATAATGACCTCGCTAACATGTTCCGCGGGGATTATGGAATCTTATCAAAGTTAAAGAGGGTTCCTGATCAAGGCCCCAAAATAGTGTATCGAGACGAAGAATTTGAGGACGAGGACTCAGATGAGGAAGAAGAGGATGACGAGAAAACGGATAGCAAAGTGAACAAAATTCGAAACCGTAAGAGGGACCAGTATATAAAGTGAATCAAGCAAAATCGCAAGTTACCAAAAAGACACTGGTTTCCAAGATCAAGGCCGAAGCGGGCAGAGACAACAAGGACAATGGAAAAACTATTCATGCGAGTAGTGTAAACAATTTAGTGGTGGTCAGTGGTCCAGGAGGGCCAACGGCAAGAAAAATAGAAGAAGAAAGTGAGGAGCAATCATCTCCGCGTGGACCGGTGACCGGGTTTGTTTTCCCAGATAATGGTACATTAGCCACAATGCCGATGCCGTTTATTAACACTACTGGTTTTGTAAATCCTGCGGATAGCTTTCTCAGAGAATGGTCACAAATCCAGCTCATCAATAACCATTAAAAGTCTTCACCAATTTTATCATAATTTCACAATGGACAGTAGTCACAGCCAAATATAAAAAAGCAATCGAATAATTAGTTTACTTATTTTATTTATTTTTCGTAAGTGTAGCAATGTTGCGCGTCTTTGTTAAGTGATTACTAGATGCTGTAAAGGGTACCCAATTGGTAGTACTCAATATTACTCGTAATGTCAAACAAAGGGGTACTTTAATAAGTTCAATGCTAATCTGTTCGAAATATATATATATGGCTACAAATTACATGTTTAAAGGGGGCTGATTGAGGGTACGACGTACCGGATGTGTGAATAGTGATTAATGATTAATCATTCGAAATTTTGGTGGGTGTTTCACTACATGTTCTGATTTAACCTTAGTTATTTATGTACTTGACTTGAATTGTGCGATGTGTATCTGTCTTGCCTGTGTGCTCATTTAGATTTTAAGTCGTCTAATGACAAAACAAAGTATATACTTATGCATACTTTAATTACATTTTGTATTATGTTAACAAATTCAAACGGTTGGACGAGGACGAAACCCATATTTTTAATAATAATGACGATTTACTGACTGTCTCATTACATATAGATACAAGTATATTAATAATTTAAGCAAATAATATAAAACTAGCTCATATACATGTATTTTCAGCAATATATTTATTAACATGTAAGATAAAACATAATGTAAATAAAAATAAAAATTTATGTGTATTTATTCTTGTATGCTTGCTCAGTCAAAATTATTAGGAAAATCGTGCGAAAAATCCGAATCATAACTATCATTCTGTTTCCCCCCACTTCCACCACCTTTATTCCTGATGAATCATGTGTGCTAAATCACGTTGGTCTAAAACCATGTAAAATTTAGGTCTCAAACTCTCAAATCGTCTTCCTTCTGAGTTTTATGATTTTATTTGTTGTATAATAGCACAAATTTTATGCATATTATGAAGCAAAAAAAAAAACATGTAAAATAGATGTCTATATACTAATGCAAACGCATCCATCATTTATTAACTTACACATATTTTCATACATTTAATTTTTTAAAGTTTGTGCATATTGCATACATATTGCTCTCGGGTAAATTCAAACAAAAAAAAAATTACTCTTTTTGAAATAACAAACACGTATACATTTGTCGGCGTCCCATGAAATGTATTACGGAAACATTTTTCCCACCTGAGTGATTGTGCTCAGTTTTGTTGTAAAAAATTTATAGTACCCCTTCTTGGATGAAACCACTGCTACAACAACTATGATGGACGTAACACCTGTTGTCGTTGTTGTTGATGCTGACTTACGATGACTATACTGCTGAATGCGGTGGTGGTGGCTATAATATGCATGCATACGTGCTTGTACAATGTTGATTGTCATTTTTAAACAATTTTCTTTTGTGATTCACTGTTTTTCTCGTCTGCTGCTATAATGAAGCGTGCAAAAAATATTTAAAAAAAAATTAAATGTCTATCTATTATTTTTTTAAAGTAATAACTATCTCGTGTGATTATTATAGTAAGGTTGAGGGTTTGTAGTAGTCATTTCTTTTTCATACATAACTCCTTATTATCATTTAGGTATTTCTTATTTTATCTTCCGGCCTATTGGCACAGTATTACACAAAACCCGAGTTTATGACGAGATAGAGATAACAGCTTCCTCTTTTCTTTTTTTTCCTTATAAATTTGCAATACCTGTGTGGTACTGACACCTGTGCTGTATGATTTGATTTGTATCTCGAAGAAGGCCGTGTGTACTTATGTGTGATTCAATAGCACACACACTACCTGCCTGTTGTTCCCATTNCCTGTGTGGTACTGACACCTGTGCTGTATGATTTGATTTGTATCTCGAAGAAGGCCGTGTGTACTTATGTGTGATTCAATAGCACACACACTACCTGCCTGTTGTTCCCATTTCAATAAACTGCCTATTGATAAAATCATAAATAATAATTGAATACAAAGTAGGGCGACATTTTGAAGGCGAAAATGCATTGTCTTCTTCTTCTTCTGCTGAGGGATGCCATGAACTAATAATAATAATAATAATACAAAGGGCGACACAAGTTATAATCTCATTTTCATCGGATTGTCATTTATAGAATGTGTTTGTGTATTTATTATGAAAGGTCTGTGGTAGTCGTAAAATTGAAAGCAAATTAACAGGAAACATAAATATTTGAATTTACACATTTATATTTCTTTATAATTATACATATCATTAAAATGCACCTGTTTCAATAACAAAATGCTGAAAGTAAAAATACAATAGATGCATAGGTACAAATCGCGCCCACATTTTCTAGTTCAGTAGCTCACTACTACTTTCATCACGGCTATCGAAAATTCCGGGAAAATCTATGGGAATTTTCGAAAATTCTGCTCCACATGGTACAGTTGAGTTGAAAATATCCTTTCCATAACGAATATGACAATCACAAGGTAAAACCACTTCCAAAGCACCTGTTGCTGGAAAATCTAAAGTTTCTTCTTTTTGGAATGGTGGGCATTCAACGCTAATCTCCTGGTTTGTGGACAAGTCTGCGACTGCAAGATAACGGTCACTCTTGACCTTCCGAATTATTGGGAAGTTGTATGTTTCAAATGGTGCACAATTCAGGTCGCATAAGATGTCTTCATCTTCAGATTTAATGATGGCTTGAGCACAATTTCGCATCATGGGTCTTTTGGTAAGAATCGAATCTGGTAAGAAACAAATGGGCTCATCCAACAGGTGGCATAATAACTTGTCTTCGGGAATAACTTCTCCTGTGTTGAGATTGTAATGATATACACTTTCCAAATCAGCAGCACCGTTTCGGTCCTGTAAGCGACAAACCATTGCTGGCTCATCAGGCAGCCACACAGGAATTGGGATTAGACTATAATCCTGGTAATTTGAAGAACCATCATGCGTATTGGCAGTGACGGGGATTTGAATGGCCACAATAAACGAATTTACTGAAAATATGCAACTCGCAAGTTTCAGATTGTAATAAACTGATAGATCAGGTAATGCCAAAGACAGTTGCAAGTCTAATGGTTGTAGTATGGTTTTCCGAAAGTTGTCCAATGAGATGTTCAACTCATCTGGGGCAACAAGAGAATCTGGAACTCGGTTGGATTTGCAATCATTCAGAATTTGCCCCCAGATTTTGTCTTCGTTGTACTGGTAGGAAGGTAGGGTTCCCAGTTTCTTCAACTCCCATTTCCCACGATAGCAGCTGGAATCAAGTTGTTGGAAAAATCTAATCTTTTCATTTTGATTTAAATTAAATCCCAGAAATATGTCACCCAATTTACAGCTGTCTAGAACCGAGCTGGAAACTTTTCCTTCTAATGTATTAATGGAACGCTGTTCTTCACTGTTAAAAGTGCTGTTGATGTTTTGATTGGAAAACAATGTGTGTTCTTGTAATGTCATGTTTGTCATGTTTGTCGAAAATTCTAAAATCAATAAACCTGACGTGCTATAAAATCTGTCGTGAAACTGCTCACTTTTCAAATAGTATGGAATTCCTGCTGGTGTTGTTTTTGAAACGGATTCATGGGGATCGGATGCATGACAGATGTTGATGCCAAATACCATTAAAATTGCTAATAAAAATAATACAGATAGAACTGAACGCTTTTCCATTTTGATTTTTATCCTGCTGCTATTAAGTGGCTGATACAAGCTTGGAATGATTCGATTAATTGACAGATTTTGACTAACTTCCGTCAAAGTTATCCCTCAAATTTAGCTAAAGTTGAATTTATTTCAAGGGCGTCTTCCGTTTTTGTAATGCTAAAATGCGTGTACAGCTGCATCAGATGTCATTTTTGAAGTCACGGTCATCCATATAATGCGTTATATTTATTCTGACTAAAATTATCATAAATTACCTTCTCTAGAATCTCTTCCTAATGCTTAAACTATCTGATGAGTTATACTGTATCGGAACGACAAAAAATGCCAAATTCCTGACAATTAAATGGTGCGCATGTATGACTCAGTGCTAAATTAAAATTAGCACAATGTAGTTGTACATCATGCGTTCATCTACGGAAATAATTGCTCTAATAACCGACGTATGTATATTTTAGCACCCAAATTACTGCATATCAAAGGTTTATGCTATTCTTCATCAGCGTTATCAGTTGCATCTCGTCGAGTCAGCTCGGAAACACTACTTAACCAACCGGTCTTAAACACATTTTCCTAGTTTTATTAATGAAACAAAATGTTGGTTAGTTAAAACGGGAAGTGGACAAGAGACGGAAAGTAACAGTATGTAGGTGTATACGTAATTTATACCCTGAGCTCAACTCTGCCGTTCTTCTTCTTTAAGACAAATTCTTCACAAAGCAAATTTTTTTAAACAAAAAAGATGCATCAATTGTTTTAAATCGTTTTTCCCACATATTATTTTCAGTTAAAATTCTTAAAAAAAACTCCACTACTGCTACCTTCATGTATGCATAACAGGGAAAAGTAGTTATCGTTATGATCGCCCTCACCTATAACATTGTATGCTAATAGTAGTTGTGCAAATGCAACCAGTGATAACTTTTCGCATCCAATATATCAAGTGAACAAATCATTTTCAGGTATTTCCCACGTTCCTTCAGAAACTAGGCAAATCCACAGAAAACTTTTACCTTTCAACATATTGTCTCTTGACATTTACTGACACAGATATGCGCATTACCCTTCAGACATATTATAAACGTACTATAATGAATGTGGGAGATACAGTACTTCCGCTATGCATTATTCGTTTCCCTGCACATGTGTATTTTCACTTGAAAACCCGTCGGGTATAATTCACTTGATATAATATGTATCTGTAATATAAATGTATTGTCAGAAGAAATGTACCATTGTTAATAATAATCATGCACTTTTATTCTTTTAAATAATGAGTAAACCACTCATTTTACCTTGCTCATATAAACCTTATAATAATAAATCCTACTTAATAAAGAACCCAGTATAGAAGAATGGTGTTACTTTTACACATGATTAAGATTATGCACACTGGCTGCTGTGATTAGGTCAAATTATGTTCTGTGACCATGAACTTGTCTCAGTTTAGCACACGTCTCTGCACAAGTCACAAGGATATTATACTAAAAAAATACAAGTAGTAAATGTTACACGGTTCGTGGTTTACACTTTCATTCATATTATCTCAAGTTTTCAATTTCAGCGCAATTACTGGAATAATGAATTTGTGTTTTTGTGAAAATAATTGGTATTGGTATTACTTTTGGTGAGAACCTATAACTACCTGATTGGAGCAACATGATTGCGCAAAAGTTTGTTAAAGTTGAAGTGCTAGTTTTTCTACTCATATTTGCACATGTTTCATTTTCAACATCATCATCCAAAAGTAAATTAAAATCGACAAAAGGTAAAAGATCCAGCTCCTCATCTTCGACATCATCATCTCAACGGCAGAGATCCGGTCATCAGTATGCACCTTTGATGCTGAGACCATCAAAGCCAGACCCACACTTTGAGATTTTGGATGAACAAAGAGCTTATTACAATTTCGGGCGAAGGCTCAGAGAGGGCCGAGATAGTAGCAATGAGCGCAAACCGACCAAGCTCAAGGAACAAGCAACAACACCTGCGCCACCATCCAATAATGTCTTTAACCCCGTTACAAGTTTTTCAAGGAAAGGTAACAAGGAAAGAAGTAAATCTCTGCCATCGTCAGACGAGTCTACATTTATGAGAAAGAGCACAGAAGGGGAAGACAGCAAACATTCCCGATTTTCGGGGTCACAGCTCATTTCTGGAGATGGAGGACCAATGTCACACAGTAGGAGAGTTGAGCAAGTTGAGAAGGATGGATGGAAAATTTTAATGGGACCTTCTGTTGCACCAGAAGAGTCAGTAGAAAAAAATTACAATGAGCAGGAAATTAAACGATCATTCACTTCATTAACTGATGGAGTTGCAAAGCATCGGAAAATTACTAAATTAAGACCAGTTAAAAAGGCAAAGTCCATTTCTACAACGTCCAACAAATATTTTGACATAAATGACATTCCAAGCTCGAAAAAAGTCAGTAAATTTATTGATGCTAACAGCAGCACTAAAGATAGTTCACCGCCATCATCAACGCGAAAAGGATCATCAACATCGTCGTCGTCATCATCGACACCCTCCAGAAGAATCATGCAAATGCACATTCCAAAACAGACTTTAAGACATAAATATGCAACAGTTACCAAACGAGTTCCCAATAAAAATTCTAGCGTATTTATTGAGCGAATGAATAGCAACAATAATAATAATAATAATAATAAAGAACGGAAGACTCAACAACAACAACAACCAAGTCCAAGACCTAGTCCAAAACTGACACGGCCTTCTCAACTAATAAAGTCGTCTTTGGAAACACGTTACGCAAGCTTAGAACTAGAGCAAGATGATATGAGTGATAGAATGAGTCCAGTGATGACCCTTGACACGAAAAAGTTGAAAATTGAACCCACTGGTTCTGCTGAGCCAACTACACTATCAAAGTTTTCGTCAATGTCAACTGAACAATTTTCTGTAGAACAGGTGCCCACAGCACCTGCAGCATCACCATCCACATCTTATATGGAATCTCGTTACGATCCAATTCCAATGCACACACACATGGATAATCTGTCACCTGAGGTTGTTGATGGTAATCCAGATGATGAACATAATGATTATTTTCAAACGAAAACAGCTTTACACTCAGCTGAATTTCCATTAATTAGCCTTTCTGCGTCAATGAACTATCCTGTTGACCGCCAAAACACAGACCAGGGTGGGATTATAACTGCTTCCAGTTTTTCTAATCAGAACCAACACGTAGAAAACTCCTTCAAACATAAACACTTTCCAGAATTTTCTCCAATGCCACACACCCCTGCTTCACACCTGGCCGAATTACAAGAGCCAGATGTGAATAATGCTTTATTTGAGGACACTGATACTATGCTTCATTCAGCTGCTCCTCTGACATCACCTCACGTAGAATTTGTTGGTATTGGTAGTAAGGCTCCTCTGCCGCCACCTCTTCATCATGGGCCAGTTGGTGCAAGTAGGTTACCTCCTCTGCTTCATAATACTAACGGTAGACTAAAAATTACGTATCCACCTCCTCGTAGTAGGTTTCCTTTAGAGCTTCCTCCTCACCACACTGATCACTTTCAAGGTAGTTTAGTACCAAGTGAAAATTTGGCAGTGACGGCAGATTGGTATCCTCATTTTTCAGTAGGTTCCAGTGGACATCCTACAATACATCCTGAAAGTCTTCCAATAATGCCGGAGCCTGGCTCTTCAAATAATCATGCAGTGGTACACGGTGGGGTTCCAGCTCACCACCACCTTGTGACTCATCCTACACCTCATCATCATCTTCATTACCATCATCCCCACTATCATCATCGTCCTCCACCTCTACGCAGACCACCTTTACCATTTGGACCACCTTTAAGGCACCACGCCATTTCTCCCTTGGATGCAGGTAGCGGGAGGAAGGCACCCCCGCCTGGAGATTTTGTTATTGAGATCGGACCTGGAAAAGTATTTCCTCATCAACATAATCCCCCACCACCACCAGGAGTAGACCCAAACCATCCAGCAGTTCAACATGCATTGAGGAATCCACATACATTACTTAACGACGGCATATATATTGAGCCCACAGACAGCACGTAAGAGACTATTTCCAAACAAGTGTCCATCTTTTACTTATCTCTTTGTTGTTTTGGTTCATTAAATATTTAAAAAAGCCATTTTTTTGTAGAAATATTCAAGAAACGACCAAAAAGTACTTGCATAACTTGCACTACCAGGTGCACCAAAACACACTCATACCTTTGGACAAGAGACTGGTCTATCTTTCAATGATATTCTCATGGATGTTTTGGTTAACAACTTTTTATACCTACTACCGATGGCATCTCACTGGGAATAAGGCAAAACAAATTGTGCTCAACGTTCCTACGGATGGAGATAACCCTCTAGTAACGACAAGGTAAAGAAAACATAAGCTCACTCCACATTATAGATATAAATATACAATCATTATAGTACATGTAGGTATGCATGCATACTTTATAAAAAAATCGGTAACTGAATGCTTAAAATGCACTGTCGCCAACACACATTTTGCTCCACAATTGGCTTTTCTCATTACATCATAAACATTTTCTCTGCTGTATGATGATGAGATGAATCATTTTTCTTGATCTTGATATAAAGATACTTATTATATATCTCTGTGAGCTTCTACTATACACTCATATTCTTCCCATATGTGTTCAAGCTAAAAAATAAAGAAAACATATACATGTATGCAGGAAATGCTCAGCACACAAAGAAAAAACATTGTTATTTGTAACAATGAGTTGACTTTCGGGTTTTCCCTTCAACATCGACAAATCTCATCTTTAAAAGTGAAATTCTTGGAAAAGTGTGAAAAATGATAAACCATCTTTCATGGCTGGCTGGCTGAAAAAAATGTACAATTTTACAATGGGAAAAGGGAAGACGAAATATTTTGAAGAAATGAAGCCATTTCAAATATTCAGGGGGAAAATTCCTGATAATCAATTTTATTTGGTTGTGTTCCCTTCAAGAGATTTATTACAGTACCTTTATGCATGTATGCAGAACAAAGACAATAGAGTAGGAAAATATCGGCTACTGGTGATTCCATGCTAAAGTCTTAAAACCAGTTAAAAGAGGAATGTATTTTTAAATAAGTGGTAATAAGTGTAAACTCTTTTGTTTACACTACTTTTTATTCAAGAAGGAAAAAGTGGGTCACTCAAACAACCACTCTACGCTTCCATTGAAGTATAGACAGACTTATATGTATATATCTAGAAGATATGTGTACAATATTTTCAGGTATCACGTAGAAAACGAAAATACACATCATTTGCATTTAATCTTCGTTAGATGTATGTAGTATATATGTACATAGAAGCTCTACATTCCAAAGAGTTCTAAACGACAATGTATATTTATAATATCTGAAGATGCATTTTACGTTTCAAATTCTTATCTTGTGCTGTCATTTTTAACGACTCCTCTGTCTTTTAAGCACAATGCATTCTTCATAAATTGATATATAATTATTTAATGGCAAGCAATAATTAAGAAGACACAAAAGATCTTTTATTAGTCACAAGTTTTATTTTATTCGGTATTTAACATGCTTGTAGTGTCGCTGCGTGGTTAGTGGTTGCTTATTGCCATAAACCATTGCATTGGATGTGTTATTTTTGGTAGTGTTGACGCATGCATATTATGCTTTACCATTAATCTACAATAATTCATTCATCCTAAAACTTATACACATTGCACAGCAACAAGAAATAGAGAGAAAGAAGAAGAACGCTTACTTTTTTTACAACATGTATAATCTCCTACCTGTTGTAGCTTACGACCACTGCTGCGATACGTTCCTTAAAACCTGCTGGAAAAGATTAAAAACATGTAGAAAATAAGGAAATGCACATTGTGTATTACTCTGCGTCCCTTTTCTATCCAGAATCCAGACTCTCTAGACATACTGATGATAATGGACCCGTGTAACTGAGGGGAGAGTGACTCGTTATAACGGGATCTTTGTCTTTACTCACTATTCACTTTACCAATAATCTACTACGCAGGTACGCACAACAACGTTTAACGTAGGCATTACTTGGATCGTCAATATCATCATTTCTGTACTGTATTGTGTGTACTTGCCTAAAGTCTCATCATCACTACACTATCACCTACTCAGGTATATGATGTTAGAATGATGCACTTATACGTAATGCTTAAAAGTAGGAGCTTTACATCGTCATGACCTTGAACTCACTCTATCTCCCTCTAATAATGCATCTTGTTCCTCTGCAACTTTTGTCCATAAAAAAGGAAACTTGAAAACGAAACATAGATTGAATCAAGGAAGGACCAGGTGCCACTAAGTAGGACATGATGATAAAGAGATATATTACTGCTGGTTGCATTCTCATTGTTGTTGATGCTTCTATTCCAGCTACGGGGTTTTCCATAGCTAAAATGAATATATAAAAAATAAAAATATATCGAAATCTTTTCCAGCGTGAAGATTGATGAATTGTTGCATTACAACGACTATAAAATATGTATAAATATGTTAGAGTTACTTATGTAAAATTAGATACTTGTTGACTGACAGCGGAAATTCTTTATGATTAGTATAAAAGCTAAAGAAAATATTATTCATATCGCGCGAGAAAGACGATTTAGTTAACTATTCACTATGCACGGAACATGACATAAACTGCTTCAAAATTTAATAAAAAGTTTGAAAGTTTTACTTT
>JAHZNC010002909.1:0-21399 GCA_027744095.1 Zhuqinia jingwanae
CACAAATAAAAGCAATTTTTTATTTTATTTGCTGTTCTATTCTTCTTTTAAAATTGCCATTGTATTGTTTGATGTGGTTATATAACCCAGGATTTTTTATTTTGTGTATTTTTCATGTTTTCCAAAAAAAAACAAATTCAATGCTACATATTTATAGCAGTCTTCAACATTGAATCAAACAACAGCAGCAGCAGCAGCGGTGACGGCGAGGACAACGAAAATGATACCTTTTCGGCATGTCGTTTTATTCACTGCATTTTTAATCATCAATCTAGTTGGTATACGCTGTATTACTCAGCATTTTTTTTCTTCTTTGTCATCAATTTAGTCCCTTAAAAGGGCAAAACACAATTATTGCAACACTATACAGGAAAAAAAATCTCGTAATTGCATTGAAAATTCCCTTTTGCAATGTTGCGCAATTACTTTATTTAGTTTTTTTTGTTGGCGCTGGAGTGTTGAAAACGACATCTGATAATAATTGACTCTCGCTAGAGCTAGTAATCATCAAAACAAACAAAAAGGACAGTTTCGCCGGCGCGCCGTGTGAAAATTAAGATGTGTGATGATGACCATGATGATGATAATGACGATGATGATGGTGTTGTTGTGGTAAGCGTAAGACGGCACCCCTCTGTATCTTCGCCAAACTGATTATTGTTCTTCAAAGAACATTGCAAAATCATCCCTTTCCAAGCCATACCCCATTCTCCTTCATAAAAAAATTACCATTCAATCATATTATCTTACTGCCTATTTTGTTCAAAACTTTACGCAGAGATTCTTATCTTTATCATCATCCTCATCATCATTATTTGCAACAATGGCACAAAACTGATTTGTTATCAGTATCAAAGTTTTTTTTGTAGTTTTTTTTATCAGTACCACCACCACCACTTTTTTTACAGGCTGCCTTACATGGCATCATATTTTTTTCCTGACATAATCCTTATCAGATTTAGTTGAAACGGAATTAAATACACACACACACACACACACACATGTACGCACATTACGTACTAATAAAACAAGCGGTCAATGTACCATGTACCAT
This sequence comes from Zhuqinia jingwanae, assembly GCA_027744095.1. Lineage (NCBI taxonomy): Eukaryota > Metazoa > Arthropoda > Collembola > Entomobryomorpha > Paronellidae > Zhuqinia > Zhuqinia jingwanae. Next base: position 1,055 of record JAHZNC010002909.1, read on the forward strand.
AAGACAAAAATATTTACAATGTATTCCTCTTTTTTTTAACGCTCAACCATATTTACTGCACACACGCACAATCGTAAAAGTGACAAAATCCTAAAGAAGAGCTCCACCTTTTTTTTACCTGACTTAGCTTTAAAGTTAGTGTAACAGTTATATATATGTACCTACGCAATGTATGAATGGGAAGAAAATAACAATATATATATATAAACGTTTTATTAGTATTTTCCCATTAAGATTATTTGTCATTGGAGGAAAAAGACGACATAATGGCAAAAGGCAAAAAAAAGAGAAAGATAAACGGATGGATCACACACCACACCATGATCGTATTTACAACTGCCATACCCTCATCAAAACAAGTACACGCACAACGTGACATTTTTACACACATAAAAAATCATTCTTCTCATCTTTTCGGATAAACTCAAAGCCTTCAAAAGAGTGGAAAACGTGTCACATAGTTAGGTACACATCCTCCGCTGCCACACCACAGAAAAAAAACGCCAGTGGTGGTAGTAGTAGTGGTAAAAAGGAATGTGGAATGCGAGCAAGCAGAAGAAAAAACACCAAAGTCATCACAAAAAATAGCATCACTTTTACCTTACCATAAAAATAATATTATCTAATAGACAAGAGTAAAAGCTTTCAACTTTACTTTAGCTCTTCATTTTTTTGCAGATACTATAAAAATATATTAAAAATCTAAACTGTGTGTGTTACAATGATTCAATATGTTACATACACACAAGAAGAGGAAGAGAAGTTGAAGTGGATAGATATTGATTACCTTTTACGCACACACGCACAAAAAAAAATATAAAAACAACAATAATTTGCATTTTCCGTTCCACCTTTTTATATTCCTAATCTGGCCTGATTGTGCTCTCTCTCTGTCTCAAGTGCTCTTCAAAGAAGAAATTATATACTTGTGTGTGTGTGTGTTCCTCCCACTTACAATAATCCCTCCGCAATCCACTTACTATTATCGCAACAAGAGTAACAAGCCATGATTCATTCAGCTCCGTTTTCAGACTCAGCTAATCTCAAAAAGTGAGGAAAATGATGATGATGATGATGAGGAGGAAGAATTCAATGCAATATTTTCTCCTTTAACTACACATATATTAATCCCTTTCGTGGGCCTCTCATCCACGCACAAACACAGCTGGATATTATAATTTAAGCAAAGAAGAAGAAGAAGAAAAAATATAAATGTACACAAAGCCATCTGGCTAGCTTTCAGAGAGAAAACATTGCACTCCATCTACCACCATCGTTGTCGTTGCCACCACCTCCAAAAAGCAAAAAAAAAAACGGACGCTGATGCTGCTATTGCTCGAGTGGTGAGTGGAGTGGTTTTTGGATAGTTTTATCATCCTCATCATCATCATTCAACAAGAAAAGTTGTTCATCGATCATCATTCTTCTTCCTCCACTTCTTCATCTTCTCTGGTTCCATTTAAAAAATTTACATAAAAGCCTAGCTATAAACGTCTATTCAAATGATGATGATCGCTATTCACTTTCATCATCATCCTCTTCTTTTTTTTTCTTTTTTCGTGATGCGTGATCCATGTCTAAACTAAAAATCTTCTTCTCAAAACCCTTTTGACTTTAAGCAAGAGGGGATTTGCATAATGAGCTTAAACAATAATATTATATCGAGAGAAAAAACGCCGACGGATCACTACTCATTCCTTCTTTTTTTTCCTTCTCGTCGGCTCATCCCTAATCCTGTTCCTATGTCCGTCCATGTTCAAATGTCCAGTGCACTTATCCATGAAAATGATGAAGAAAATGAGGAGGATGATGAGGACGAAACAATACACACAGTTATTTTTCTGTGCTGTCTTCTTTACTACTTGGCTAATGAATGGACCATCATCATCAGCATCATCTCGATGTGATGATGAGCCCATGCTAATGATACCTGTGGGAGTGATCATGTCCAACATTTGTTGTCTGTAAAATAACATGTCTACCATTTTTACGATTATTACAACTATTATGCCTGCATTCAATAAATTACTCCTTGAAAGGTCTATCATGACAATTCCTCCAATATTTTCAGTATTTATTGGGAGGAACAATCCTTTCTAAAAGATTTTTTTTTCTTCTGATTATATTATTCTTTTTTACTTTACAAAAAATGCAAAATAAACAAAGAGGTAGACCATGTAAAATGTAAATGGTGACATGCGTAGATCCTTTATCATGCTCAACAACAACAGTGCAATGTTACGTGTGAATTAATAAACGTGAAACGTGCGGTAGTACTAGTGATGATGATAGTCTTGTTGGTGAGTGATAAAACAGGAATTTTTACGCATGACCAGACAAAAAAAAACAATGCTGTTTGATGCGTGCGCATCATCCTCCTCCTCCAAAAAAAACAAGTATTGCACATGTACCAAGTGGCGATGATGACGTTGACAATCTAACTTTCAATCTACTACGACAACCTTGTCTGGACTCGCGAGGATTAAATCCTGTGTGCACTTTTATTTAAAAAAAAAAAAAATTACCTCCCACATCATAATCAGGCTTTGGGTTTTTACATGCTCCAGGTCGTTCACTTTATGTTATATATTATGTTGTTGTTAGCTTGTTTGATTGAGATTCCTCTTTTTTGTTGTTTTTTGTTGTCATAACAATATCCCAGTGGGATTTTTACTACCATCATCATCACATTTACTTCTTTGTTTTTTTTACATTGAATTTTTGTCTACTTTTATTTCAAATTATAGTTAAACTTCTTTTTGTGTGCTTTGAATGAAACTTAAACAATTGAATTGCTCTTGGTGTAAAGCAAACATCGTCATTCTTTAAAGTCATTAAATAAATACTTAAATTTCAAAACACATCAGGAAAGAATGCAAAGCTATTATAAATCTCTGGTTAAAACAAGTAAATACAATAGCACACAAAACCAAATATGTGAAATGCTGGTATGCTTGCGTACACATATGATGATGACGATCCACGTGCTTTACTCTTGTAATGATCACGTTATGAATGCGATCCAGCAGACTAGAATTTTTTTATATATATTTCCGGGCAAAGCACTTGACTTGAGTTGACTTGTTCATGTTTTTTAATGATGCGCCATTTAAAATGCATTCACTCATGTTACGCCATGGTGTAATGGTGGCTAAGCCTCACCCAACCCACTCTTCACTTTTTTTCTGACTATCACCATCATTCCATTAATATTTACGAGGATATCGCTGCTTTTTTATCCATAATATACCATTACAGCAAAACAACAACAACAACAACAGAACTACACCACCCATTTTCCACCACGACAACATCATCATGTGAGCATCATCATCGTGAACAATTACAACAATGCAGCTTGAAAAATCCTCCAACAAAACATGAACACTGAACACTATTATTACATCATCGTCAATTTTAACCGATTGAGAAGAGAGAGAGAGAGAAAAAACCAGTCTTATGTCGTATCAAACCAGTATTTTAAATGTACTAAACTTTACAACAACGGACAACATCCACAGTAGAAATGATTGCGTACTCCAGAGAGAATATTTAAATGAAGATTTTTTTTGGGTGTTTGGCATTTTTTTGGGAGGGATGAATTAATCCGCAGGTGACAATAAAAAAGAAATTTTCTGGAGAGAAAATAAGTAAGATGGACATGGATAGATTTAAAAGTGTACCCTTTAGGGCATGAAGATTAAGTTCACGCAAGCAAAGTGTCCAGCTAGCTGACGATGTCAAAAAAGAAATCCCAGGCCTGATGGGAATAATGTTTATACTGTAATCTCTCTACGCAAACCACTCTAAAAGTTAATATGATATGTACGTATGAAATATGGATTATTAATAATTTTATGCATGAAGAAGAATACTTTGTGGACGATGAAAAGCACCTTAAAAAAGCAAAGAGAAGTTTGGCCATGTAAAAATTTCGTAACTTACATTTGTTGTCAACTGATTGGTCAGCGTTTGAACTTTTTCTTGTGCCTCTTGGAGTTCCCTCCTCAGCTTCCTGACTTCGTGCGCGTGCTTGTCTTCTTGAGAGCTGTAGAGGGAGGACGCTGTTGACACAAGACTCAATGAAGATGCATTAACTGAAAAAATTAATCCAAAAAAAAACAAGGTTATCGCATAAAGTTATCTACTGACGTCTATCACTAATCTCACTATATATATCAATGTAGGAAAGTTTACAAAAAAAGTACAAAAAAGATAACGTCAACTAAAATTCTCAACTTGTCCTATTTTGCTATCGGTCATCGTCTTCCTAATAGTTATCGTCATCATCATAAAAAAAAAGTCAACCAGCATTCAACGCTGTAAGTATAATATACTCTTATGTTAATGATACGCTTGTAAACGTTTGACATGCACACACGCAACAAATTTTAAATCAACAGCCCTGCCCTAAAGGACTCTATAAAAAAAGACTTGTGATGATGACAAAGGTATTTTTTTACACGCAACAATTTAAACCCGAACCTTTTAAATGGACCACCCTGAATTCTGATCAAAATCATCGGATCAATATCAAAACGAACAAAGGTAAACAAAATTTAAAAAAAAAAGTTTTAGCCACACGATTGGGCACACATGTGCATTAATCAGGAATACCTACATACAATAAATGTGCAATATGCACTGATTATGAATATAGAACACAACGTAAACATCTGAGCAAATTAAGAATTCATCCCCCTGCCAAATCATCAAAATGGTGGTACACATCATACCAATTACGCTCCCCTAGGTACATGTAATGAAGCCCTTTACCACACTCGATTATATACACATACATAAATACTGCAAGGTTAGAGGACCGTATACTTGACTTGGCTGCCTAAACGGCACCACACAACTATAATTAATGAGTGGCTCTTTGCTGCTGACATAAAGTATAACAAATAAAATGCCCATTTACTATTTTGCTGACGTTTGAATAGCAAATAATGAAGATACTCTTCGACTAAATATGTGAACTGAGTCAACGCCTAGCATCAAAGCAATAACTTGCTTTTGATTTACAACGACAGAAAACACGTTAGGAAAAAATTTATATATCTTGAACAAATAATATTGTTACTCTAATTATTATTATCATAGCTAACATTAATCATAAACTAGATCAGAACAAAAATAATAATGATAATTACAGGTTATTTGCACACACGATACTTTATTTTTTTATTCTGACGGTGACGATCTTTTTTCTAATTTGCATTTAATATATATCTTATTTGTTGACGACGACGACGACGTCAAGCAAAACAAGTCCAAAAACAGTGATCTTGCTGTATGTGTGTGTGTTGATGTGTCTGTTAAAAAGTAGTCTTCAATTTGTCAGTTATCAATTGTTGTTCTTTCAAGTTATAAAAAATTGAGTCTGCTTACTATCATCTTCTTTAGCGGATAGCTTCGCAAGAAAACCCGAATATGGAGACATGCTCAATCTAACACTGTGATTGCTTGAGGCTGACGCTGTCGAAGAGTAAGGTCCACCTGGACCTCCTGGTCCATTACCACCACTGCATAATCTATAATCAAACAAGTAATTTAAAAAGTGATTTACTTTTTTTTGCATGTTTGTTTTAAAAATCACTTTAAATATATTGGCAATATACTTATACACATTTCTACACCAAATACCGAATACACAACATTTATTATTTTTCTTTGTTATTTTTGAATAGAACCAACAAAGCAAGGAAACCAAAAAGGACGACACCATACTTGTTTTTTTTAAACATGAAACAAAAACCATGCACTCAGCACAAAAAAAATCCTTGCAAGAAAATTTGCAAACAATACGTGTAGGAAGATTATGACAAAGTACATACATTTAGGTACTATGCATCATCATACCTTACATATTATTTTATATGAAAGGAAATATTAAAAAAAAAAAATACCATATGAGAAGAAAAAAAGAGGCAAACGCATGCATGCTTTTTTTTAACAAGAGTATATGTTGTTATTGTACTAAGGATGGAAAAAGACAAAGATTGATTTTATTTTATTATTTTACCTGGGAAATGTCCTCTCACGGAAATGGCTACGTTACGTACGTTCAAAGGTACGAGAGCGAGCAAAGATAAAAAAGGGAGACATTCACATACATACATAAAGATAGGTAGTAATAATAATAATACAGCAAGCACAGAGGGGTAAAAATAGACAAAAAAAGGGGAAAAAAAGAGAGAAGAAAAAAAAAATGTTAGAGATACATTTTTTTTATTTTTCACTTTAAAAATCACTCTCTCTCAAGAAGAAACAAAATACATTGTAAATGTTTACAGGTGTACGTTTGTAAGTGGAGCATAATAACATGAGCAAATGCACACATGCCTTGTTGACGATTATACCTTGTTGAAAGAATAACATGTTGGATATATATATAAAAAATATATATTGGACAATTCTTCTAGGAAATCGTAACGCGCATAGCATAGAAGAATTGAATGGAATCAATAGACGTTTTTAGTTTGTTTTGCTAGCCTCTAGACTATAGAAGCGTAACTAGTTAAAAGGGAGAAAGTTTACGAAATCTCACAAGCAATTGTTGATGTTGTTGTTGTTGATATCCAAGTATCATTTCGGTTTATTAGGAAAACCCTTTTGAAGATATATTTATTTGAAATTTACGGGGAAGAAGCCAGGTAATGATTCAACAGAAATTGAAAGTGGACGCTCAATCATTATTATTATTGGATGTTATTATTGAAGTCAAAAGTGGGCAGTGTTATATTACGTTTTTTTATATACAGTTGGCCTGTAGCCGTAATAAATACATGGCAGATATGGCAATAATTTCGCAATTTTGGCCTCAAGCACCGTATACATACATTCATACATTTTATAAATGGTACATTATAATTTCAGCTTCTACATTAAAAAATATATATATATATATCCGCCATGTACCTGATACTATTGCTACGGTTAAGTCTTGGGCTCCTTGATGGACTTCCTTGTTCCGCCCTAGCAGCAGCAGCCTGTTGACTGTTGTGAGGCGCTGATGAAATTCTTGCTTGGGTTAAGCTATTTGACCGTGCATCCCGTAATTGGGCTGCCAAAGAGCAGGTTGAACTTAATGACTCCATGCTTTCTGCTTCTGTCATGCTACCTCCTGCTACAAAAAATATATATAACACAAAAAAAAATTCATTAGCATTTGTAACATATATTTTTATCTTATCTTAAGCCACTATCATCAATTTATATTTTTCCCGCTTCTCATCTCATCATCATTCATCTTTATAATGATACATGAAATAAAATTAGATTAAAAAAATAAGCTAAGCTCTCTCAGCTTTTGGCCAACTTTCACCCGTGAAAAAATAAAAAATTTATTTGTTCGCTCATGAAACAGATGGGCACGCTCAAAAATTAGAATGCGCATCACTTGGTTTAACGAGTTTATTTAAAGAGGGTCAGGGAAGAAAGTATAGTGAGCATATGTCTCATTTCCATCTTCCCGCTTGGCTGATCACAGCGAGAGGAATGAGCAACACAACAAGACATTAGCATGGAAACCGGCAACACGCTTGGAATAATAATAATTCAAGTCTCAAGTCATCATCATCTCATCTTTATACATCCAACCTTAATAATAACAATAATAATAGTATGATTTCACCTGGCATACATTCGACTGGGGAAAGCTGGTGCACACCAACAACAACAAAGAAACAAAGCAACAAACACGTTTTATTCTGTTTACGTGCAACTTTTCTTTTATGATTTCTTCTTCTCTGTGTCTATATATGTCCATGAAATTGGCAAAAGGTTTGCATGCCATTGGACCATATACTATAGTGCTCGTATTATATGACAAGATGATGACATGGCATGCCTTGTAAAATATTAACACTTTTTTGCTTCTTTTTTTTTGGAGATATAAAAGTGTAACTGAATTTATTATCGCGTTTTTAATGTAAATAATAATATGCTTGTTTGTTTTGTTTGATTGTATCTGTGTCTTCTCTGGCTTAACTTTATTTTTTATATTTATGTCTCTTTCTCGCTCTCACTTTTGTTTGTCTGGTCTGCCTGTTTTGTCTGGAGAGAAAAGGAAGGTAGGTAGGTAGATGTTGATAACTATCTTATCGTCTTCCCCTCTAACAACAACGTGAATATTGTTTACAAATGTAAACTTAACTACGCAAACTTTGCTCCCAACAAAAAAAGTAATCTCTCGTCTTTGCATAAAGTTTTCTCTCATTAAAACTAAAAACAAACTCGGGAACCTAGTCATAATAAAGTTTATAGTCAGTACTCGTCCTGTATATGGTTAACAACGAGCTATATTACGCAAAACTCCACTTGATATAGTAATAATAATGTGTGAGGCATTTCCTGCTTGCATGAACGTCCGACTTGTAACATTGGAACATATATATATATTTATACGCAGGTAAGGGCAAATTATAAAACAGAAAGTTGTTTTTTTAAACCCAAGTAATAATGCAGCAACAATTTCCTTATTTCCTCCTGCCTTTCCCATGTCAGTATCATCATCATCATCATCGTCATGCTTTTCTTTCTCGGTTTCTCTATATCGATAAATGTAATCTACAAATGGACAAATAGGCAAGAAAAAGACAACTTTGGAACACTGGCAAATGTAATTTGAAAAGACAGGTAGACAGCCAGACTCACATTTATAATTTAAGGGAAAGGCATTTTGAAAACGAAATGGATAATACCGCAACTTTTTTTAAGAGGGCATCCACCTTCTCAAAACTCTGGAGCCTTATTATTGACCATGCTCGTATTCGTTCTCAGGGCAAATGTATATGTTGCCAGTCATTTATAACTAGCTACCTACTTTAGTATTTATTGAGTATCTCAACTTGGAATTTTCCCCAATGAACGTTTGCAGAATAATAAAAGGAGACGGCATGTGTGATGATGATGACTAGACGAAATGAGATGGCATGTTTCAATTTTCCAAAAAGTCTAGAAACGCCTATTTTTTTTCTCTCTCACTTTTAATACCATTTATGTTATTAATATGATTAGTAGAGTACAATATGTTCTAACTCTCACCTCCAATAAGTCTGTTGGGTGCGCTAGTAATGCTTGAAGCATAGCCCGTACTATGTCTCATCCAAGAATACGGTGTAGTCCCAGAGGGAATGCCACCCGCTCCACTTGTAGACGCATAAATTTCACTGTACGCTGCGTATCCACCACCTGCATCACTCAGTGAGCCGTCATTCATTAAATTCTTCCCATTTCCAACAGTCCCACTGGTGCCGTTATGTCCAGATGAAGCGGCAGCGGCGGCAGCCGCTGCTGCATATCGTGACATTCGATCCCGACTTGAATTGGGAGTTCCATAAATCTGCTGGTGTTGAAGATGCTGGTGCTGTTGCTGCTGTTGTTGGATTGCAGCGAGGATAGCAGCATAGTCGGCAGATGAGGTAGCACCTTTAGGAAGGCTCTGTGAGCCCAAAATTCTTTCGCGAAGACTTTGTGAAAGCTGAGCAGCCGTTGGGGTGGTCAGGGACAAAGACTTGAGTTGTTGCTGGGAGGATGATACTGAGACTGAGGATGAAGGAGCGAATGAACCAGAATTTCGAGAGCATGCGGATGCGGCGTATTCACTTTCAATAGGATTACCAAGACCACCACTTGCGCTGCCGTGACCTGGAAGAGTTTGACTGTGATGGTGATGATGATGATGAAGCATGTGATGCTGGGGATGGTGAGGATTCTGATACTGAGCATACAAGGTAGCGTGAGAGCCACCCGCTCGGCTTCCACCCATTTCATGCAGATCGTTAGTCGTTTGTGTTCCCCCCGATACTTTAACTTTTGTTCGGGTTTTCGGACTTTGGACCGAGGGTGGAATACCACCTTGCTGTTGTTGTTGTTGCTGCTGCTGTTGTTGTATTGTAGTAATGACAGAGTATGGACTTATATGACTTGCTGCGGATGGGGAATTCGCCAAGTGTTGCTTGTACTCCTCTGCAGTCATCATCATTTGCTCCCCTCGTAGCACACCCCCTCCTCCAACTATAGTCATCTTCCCACCGGCTGTTGTCACAGGTACTGCATATTTATTGGCACTGCTACCGTTTCCATTTCCTCCTCCTCCTCCGGCATTTGGTCTTCTCATGAAACCAAATCCTCCTCCACCACCTCCAGGAGCCGGTGATGGTGGAACATTGCTTCCATTACCATTACCCCCACTAATTATAACACTTCCACCTTGTTTGTTGGACGAGGAAGATCTCTTTCCACCTTCAGCAGAGCTGCTGCTACTTCCACTACTGCCACTGCCTCTTTGCTGCTGGTGACGCTCAATACCTTCCTTGCCTCCATAATGATCCTCTTTGATTCCTGCACACACACACACACACACAGAAAAAGAAACAAAAAACCTTTGTGATTACACGTGCCAAAATATTATGTCTTTCTATTAAAGTCCTGCCGCGTCACCAAAGAAATTATCGGCATGTGTTGTATTACTCTTTTGCTGCTGATCTTATCCTACATTTACCAATTTTCGTCATCTGCTTCTTTCTCTTTGCCACTAGCACTATATATACTACGTACATATGCCAATGCCGAGAGCCAATGCCATTGTCACGCAATATATTTTTTTCCTTAAGAATTTCTCCAAGAAACGTGTTCCGCATCGCAAAAACAGTTTATCTAACACCAGCGGCGAAAAAAATCTTATTAAGATCATTGCTCTTCTGACTTGAATATGTACGTACGCAGTTTTTTGCTCTCGTTGCTGCTTTCTCCAAAATTTTCATAAATATCCATGTACAACGAGAGAGAGTGAGACAGAGAGAAAACGGACGTAAGGACAACGGTCCCATGACCATGCATATATATGTATATGCCTACATGTTTCCAACTATCGAAAAAAATGCGGCTGTGGTGATGGTAGTGGTTGTGTAGTGTAATGGAGTGGAGTGAGCTTTACGAGCGACATAAAAAAAACTTGTCGACTAGATACTCCCCCATCACCAAACCAACGTAGCAGCTTTACAAAAAAAATGCGCCATCCCTACACCCTACCAGTAACATCTTTCTTCTTACAATTCTACAACCAGCCAGCATCTTTTCTGTACATCCGCAAAAAAAACTATGCTCCTTTTTTTTCATTTTATCTGAAAGAATACAGATACAACACACTCATTGTAAAGTTATATTGGTGGTCGTCTTTCTTGCTTCATTTATTATTATTATTACTACTTCTACTACTACTCCAAAGCTTACTTATGCTGTTCTAGCTATACGACTAGTACTAAAAAACATATTTAACGGAAAGAAAGAAAGAAAGCTGCTGCATATACGTCTTTACCATATTTATTGGTTGGTAGGATTCCCTGGACTAATATCTGGACCGACGTCGTCGTCACATGTACACACATACACAAGTCCACACATAGTAGACAAACGTTACACATGACTGTATTTTTTCACGTATGATCATATCATCTATTCTCCTGCACGCACAGCTTTCTACCATCATGCCAATGCCGTCCCTATCCCTATCTCCGCCACTCACCCCATATAATAATGAATGCATGCGTAATATACATAGTACTAGATTTTCCAGTCAGCATTACACGCTGGACTCGCTAACCTAGTGTTTTTTAAATTCAAATGCTTCCATTTTTTGTATCCCTAGCTTTCCACCATATAAACAAAATTTCACAAAAAACTCATCTTTGGCATATTCCCATATTTTCAGCATTTTTTATTTTGAATTGTATCAACTCACTTGTTTGATAAAAAGTATTTTGTATCCCTAGCTTTCCACCATATAAACAAAATTTCACAAAAAACTCATCTTTGGCATATTCCCATATTTTCAGCATTTTTTATTTTGAATTGTATCAACTCACTTGCTTGATCAAAAGTTTGGTTTGGATCAAAAATAAAAATGAATTTGCTTCTTGATGAGTTCAAATTTGCAACAAAGATAAGTCAACGACCATACGTACGTTGCAACCGGGTTATAATACATACAGATTTGGTGTACGTGTGAGTGTACCTTTTTCTGCCAACAGATGCAACATTTTTTTATTAGCTTTCACTATAGATACGAATATATATATATCAGGCAGACTAGGCAATGAAGTTGATTAAAAAAAGCAGGTTAATATAACAACGTTGTTTTAGGAGACATGATTTTTTACACAAATGGCAGCAGCCAAAATACTGCGTGCATTGGGCATTCTAATCATAATAACCATCTACTTTTTATATCTGTCTCCTTGTGTTAATGTAGGATTCGTACAAACAAAAGATATATCTGAATTTTTTTTAAAGCCCAACAAAAAAAACCTTGTGAAATAAGAAACAAATGTTTTTCGAAGCAAACAACCTTCTTTAAAATATGTGGGAATTCGGGGATTTAGAAAACAGGAAAGTCGGTAAGAACTTGCACGCTGGACAAGAATTTACCTCTATCATTTCCGCTTACTTTTTTCATCTCTGCATTTTTTGTTACTTACAGCTTACGTAGCGACATTACATGTTTTTATCTAAGTGACTGTATCACACCATCACCGGGGACAAATAAAGCCATGTCATTAAAAGAGTGAAAGATATAGACGACGAAGGCAAACGTAGTGCCATTTTCAAAAACAGTATCATCGTCATCATCGTCATCACGTTAAAAAGGATTGTCTAGAAACTATGAAGAAAAAAATAGATTTGCTTTCCTTTATTTTTGTCTGGTGAGGAAAATAATAATAAAATTGGGAAGGAAAAGTCAACAAACACATGACCAACAAGAGGGAGGAGAATAGAAAAAAAGATATAAGAATTTACGTGAAAGTGAACAAGAAAAAGACTTGATAACAATGCGGCGTATGTATATATACTTCCTTTTGGCAATACAATCACTTTAATAAAAATATATAGTCGGTATGAGTGCAAAAAAAGCTATGGCGAACAACAAGTTTTTGGTTCTTCTGGCGTGTGTGAAATATAAAATAAATTCCAAAAAGTCCAAACAAGCGAAAAAATGTAACAGAAAGATTCTTTCTGACTGGCAAGATGAGATTTTTTTTAAAGAATTAAAGCAAAGTGGAGTAGATCGGGATACAGATTGGATGATAGTAGTGATGGCGTCTGGAATTGCAAAAAGGAGATAAGGTGAGGAAGAGGAGGAAAGGAATAATATGGGTAACATTATTGACCCTTTTCAATTTCACCGGTTTCTTTCAATGGACAGAAATATAAAACCATTTTCGGTAGAAACGCGTTCCAAAGGAAATAGTTTACAAAAAAAAGGTGTATCAGGTTTGGACTAGCTAGAGGAAGATCAAAACAGAGTAGAGTTGAATCACTCTGAAAAGTGTGCTGAAAAAAAAACTGCACCAGAAGTTGAGCGCATGATGAGTATAAAAGCACATTTTTTCACCTGCTTTTTTTGTTAAGGTTTTGATGTTATCGGGCTCCAAAAGTAAGCTCCAATGAGAATGATGCGGGAGTGTCAAATGGCAAATTAAAAATCCTTCTTTTAATTGGCAGAACAAATTAATTCAATTAAAAATGCTTTTAAAAATGTTCCAAACACAAGAGGAATAGACAGACGAGCAAGCATTTCAATTTTAACGGCATTCTTTACAAGAAAGAGGATGAAAAACTGTTATTTTCTAAAAGGAAAAAAAGGGGGGTTATGGGTGGGCTTATGCATTTTATAAGGTTAAGTGTGTGAATATATTCTGTGTATTTATTTTATTTTTCCAAGGATTTGCTCTTGGTCATATTTCCCACTCATAATGTTATAACAACCCAACAGCTTTGTCATCCCATCATCCCCGTATATTTGAATTGAATAAATTGTTGCAATATTATTCGTATTTTTGTATCGATTTTGTTTGCAGTTATTATTGCGAAATTGGATCTCCCCAGCAAAAACAATATTCTCATTTTTCCTTATTCTTGCTCTTGTCACATGTCACATCATCCTGAGATCAATACAGACTTGACCCACAAAATATTTAACAGCTCTCTTTATATCTCTCTAGCCTTCGTAATCACTTCCTCTTCCATCATTTCCCCATTCATTCGTTCGTGAAAACACTATAAAGCGAAATGAAAATTTTGGGCGACCAAATATGACGCACTTTCATACCATCGCTTGTTCGTGGATGCGTTGGAAGGCGTAAAAATAATATTTTAAAAACCTTATTATTGTACATTTTTCCCTGGTGATTTTTATTTCCCAAGTGCTTATTGTGCAATACAAACTGGATATAAAGAGGGAGACCAAGAAAGAAGCTCTCAGATGATTTTTTTTTCATGCGTTTTCACTTTCCCAATATTACTCCTTTTAACCTTCCGCTCTCCTTCTTTTCTTTACCTATCTTCTTCTTCTTCTCCTTTTTTCTCAGACCAACATCAAATTCCTTCGCCCAAGAAAAAAGTTACAATTTTCCTTTTGAGCCGAGAAAAAATTGTTTGAAAGTTTTTTTTTGTAAAAGGGAAAGTTTTTAAAAGAAAAAAAAAGAGAAGCGTAAACAGCAATCCTCAATAGGATTCCTTCGTCATACACCAAATTTCATTTGAATACACCTATACATTTTCTTCTGCCTCCAGCACGTAGAAAAGTATACACAATACAATGCAAAACCTAATAATAATATATATTTTTTGCAACTAAACTGACTGGAAAATATACACAAAACATCAACTTTGTAGCATAAAGTAAATAGGATATGGAGGGATGGATACGACCTGGAGTTGAAAATCTCATAAATACTAAATTACAAAAAAGGAGTGAAGATTTTTATTTTTCGGGTGTTGCAAATGAGACGAGACGAGAGACTAGAGAGAGAGAGAGAGATGAAGAACAAGAGGAATGACTTCATTGACCGTTACATTGTGGTTTTTATGGTTTTTGGCGAATAACTTGCTGTTTTGCATAACAATAATAAAAATCCCTTTCTGGATATCTTTTGATAATAATTGGATATGGAAAATGGAGTGTATGCAGCTGTGAAGTGGCGGTTATTTTTTTATGTACCTACATATACATACGTCTAAAATAAACTCGGACTTTATATGTTGCCATTTGAGTTACCACGATAGTGGTGGTGGTAGCGGTGGTGGTAGCGGTGGTGGTAGCGGTGGTGGTATGTGAGTGTAAACATGTTGAAATAGAAAATGCGGTTTTGCATCTCTCACATTTTGGAAGCAATTTCTCACTTGCTATTACTTTTGTTTCTGCCTACAAGTGCATTTTTTCCTGCTGCTCTACATTTTGTATCAGAAAATTGCAGCAAATAAAGTGAGATAGAGAGAGAGAGAGAGAAAGGGAGGGCGATTAATTATCCGAACAGTGGCTACATCACACACACACACACAAATTATATTTAAACGTACCTATATATAGATACATATGTATGTATTAAATGTATCTACATATCTAGCAACCAAGTCAAATTTTAATCAGTCCAATGGAATTTCCAATTTTACTGGTGGTGGAAACAGGAATGACATGCATCAGTTGAGCTGCTATTATTATTTTTTAGCCGACGGGGAAGATTCACTGGGAAAGTGGAAAAGCTCGATGCACATGAAAGTTGAGGGATGAGTAGGTAAGGAGAAAATTGGGAAGGTGTGATTTTTTTCACCGTGCATTTGATTGTTGAAGATGGATAGGGAAAGAGAGAGAGAGATAGAAAGGTATTATGTAAATTGTAAGAAGAGAGCTGAAACTGAAATGGAAAATCCATAAAAGAATCTCTCTCTCTCTCTTTCGCAACATTCAACGCACAAAAAAATATCATGAAAGACAGGAAGACAGATAAAACGGAGTGCGAAGCTGTTTTTGGGGCCATTCTACAGCTGTCTCGATATATACACTCAAGCTCTTCATTCAATTAGGTGGCATTTTATTTAGACGCCTACACACATATATCATAAAAGTTTACATGATGGGAGGAACACTGAAACACAAATTGGAATATTATAACAAATCCTTTGACAAAATACTCGAGAGATTTCCTATCTGTTGTGTGTGTAACACTTTTCCGTTGAATGCTCAATGGAGTGACTCACTGCCGTGATGTCGATATCGAAAGGAAGCATGAGGAATACGAGAGGCAATATGAATTTGTAGTAGTAAATATTAATCAGTACATAGAATGATGATTATAATATAAGTGTAGTAGTAGTAGCATAATGACAACATAAAAAACAGCTAGTAAATTTTATGCAAATATTTCGCAACCTGTTGCCTTTATATAAATGACTATGAATATTTTTACCTGTAGTACATAACAGCATTATTTTTTTTTGTCAGATTGCGAGTTAGTTTTACATATAAAATTTAAAAACTAAAATCAAATAAATATGTATGTACAAATTTCAACTTACCCATCATCCCTTTACTACGACTTTGTGGTCCCTTAGGATCCAAATTATTCATTGATCGGAGCTTCTGACTCGGATGTGGTGATACTGCCGTTGTTCCCTGTGCTGCTGATATTGCATGATGATAGTGATCAGTGTTTCCAGCAGCTCTTGATGGTGCTCCATTGCTACTTGCGTAAATTCCTGAAGACGTTTGATTATGCTTATCTCTTGGTATTACTCGACAGTTGGCCCCAATCCCAGAAGCTCCACCGTACTCAATTCCACTACTGCCACTTGGACTACTTACTGGACTAGCCACTCGTCTCAGCGACGACGATGACTCGCTACTCCTTAGATTGCTGACAAGGTGGCCGTGTCTGTGAATTAGAAAAACGTCAAAACATGTATTCATATCTTCATTTTAACAATCTTCAAAATAGATTCACCCGACATTACAAACGAAATTTCGTTGTAACCGAGTCATGCGGAAGAATTTGTTTATCAGTTCCCACGATGGGAAGAAGCATCATCATCATACATATGTGTACTTACTTCTGGACCCCTTTCCCTGAAATAATACGAGAAGGATCAACAAATCCCACAGGGAGAGTTGCTGATCGATTTTGGTAGTTGTGATGTGAGTGATGGGAAATCACTGGGGAATGCGGAGGTAGATTAGAAACTTTGGCAAAGCTTGCGCTATTACTGGTGGTGGTTCGAATGTTAAGATCAGAAGTATCAGCGGCAGCTGACCTTCGACCACTACTTCTTGTGCCAACTACACGATATATTATATTACTACTTTGTTGTTGGTGGGGGGAGGATGGGGAACATTCTAATTTCTTTCCAGAAGAACTGCTGGGTTTAGATAAGCTGTTGAGTATCTTATTGTTACCACCACTACCATCAGTGCCAGGGTTAGTGTCTTGGAGGTTGGTGCCGCCACCACCACGATTACCACGCTATTTACAGCAAAAGCAAATCCCAAGGCCCAACAGAGAAGTAGAACGCACAATCAAACAAACAAACAAACAACAAGAACAACATGGAAAACGGTTAATTAAATAGTTTAATTCCATTATCAAAATACAAATCAACTGTTAATTCTAAAATACTTTTAAAAAAACAACACAGCATCATCAATGATGATTCATCAGTTGTCTTAATTTTCACAATTTTTTACCTGAAGACTTGCGTACGGACTAGATACTTCAGAGTTCACCGAGGAACTTGTCAAATCTGTGGGGATTTCGTTTAAATCAGAAATCCCGCTGGATATTGAGCTGGAGTCATCAAAACTGTCAATACAATTGTGCAAATTTGTGTTCCAGTTAGTCACAATTGTTATATAATACGTTACATTTAATTTACTGTTTTAATCTACAAATTCATTTGTTAAGCAAAAAGCAAGCCATTTAATTAAAGCTACATTGCATTAGCATTTAAAAAATCCACCCAACAGAGAAGCAAGCAATCGAATTTACAAAATTAGTGCTAATTTCAAAATCTAAAAATTAAACCTCCAACAAAAAACATGGTGTAAAGTATAAAGTAAATAATAATAATAATAATTGCATACCTAAATACTTTACAAAAACCCAACTTTTTTTTTACTGAGGCCATTTCACAAGCTTTCCTTTTAATTTCTTGCACCATTTTGTATTTAATTTTCTCACTTATTTAACAAAAAAGGGATTCATTCATAGGATTGTGTTTGAGATTGGGTGAATTGTTATTGAAAGTTGCGNTATTTAATTTTCTCACTTATTTAACAAAAAAGGGATTCATTCATAGGATTGTGTTTGAGATTGGGTGAATTGTTATTGAAAGTTGCGCATTTTTTTTCGCCTTAAGCGCCATCGTTTAAAAAAAATAAAGCATTTTCTCATTCATTCATGGCGCGTCATTATTCTTCTTTCTACGTATAAAAAAAATAAGGTTCTATTGATACCGTGTGCTTTCTTTATCCTACTATTCTCTTTCTTTCTAAATACATTCTATTAACGTAAGTAAGTATTTTTATCTTTTAATATCATTCTTTTTTCTCCGAAAAAGGCAATTGAAGGAAACGTAAAGAAAATATTACATATACACACATATTATACAGACACAAGCTTTTACTTTTCTTCTTCTTCTTCTTCTTCTTCTTCTTCAAGTCCATTCTTGTTTTGTTTGTCTGAAGACGAAGAGAAAAGTTGAAACCTGGCAAGATCTCCCCCAACTTTTACTTCAGCCAACGAGAAAAATATCTCCCTTCTTTCTGGCTAAACAAGAGACAGACGTCATTCCTTTTCTCCTGCTGATCTTTTCCCTCTCTCTATATGCCACATACATATATATATTTCGTTTCTTGTGCAGTATAAAATAGTTGCTGCGGCAGCGGCAGCAGAAGCAGATATCATTTAAGTAAGTTTGGTCTGGTGACGACGACGACGATGATGATGATGATGATGGAAAAAGATTGTTCATCGCACCATACCATCATACGCAGCAGTAAAAACACGCACCCTCCCCTGATCCAAATGTGTGTGCGTCTCTCTTTTTTTTTGGTAGATAGAGAAAACTTAGAAGAAAAAAATGTTCTTCCGTAACGTATGTTATAATAGCCAACCAACTTCTTCTTGAAGGAACAGTAAGAAGAAGAAAATCAAAATCTTGTTGGATTCAACCAAGTGCATCCAATATTTTTAACAATGGTATATTACTTTGTAGAGGAGGAAAACGTGTCTAAGTCGAGTTGGGAATCGAGAAGGATATCACCATCAAAACCGAGTTTGTATAGTAGTGTCTCAGGAGGTGGAGGAGAAGGAGGAGGAAGAGGAGTGAAGCAGAAGATTGTAATCAGATCAGCAGATGAGAAGAAGAAAAGACGAGAGGAATTATATAATAATAATAATAATATATTTTATTGTGGTTTACGAAAATGGGATTGGATTTGGGATTGAGCAGCACAAACCAGCATCAAGAGAATAATAATAATATATGCAGTTGTATGAGTAAAAAAAAATTGTGTGTGAATTGATTAGAATGGAATTAATATTTTACAATACATAATAATATGTAACATGTGTACATGTATCGTTTGTAGTATTTTACCTTTTTTGTATTTAAAAAAGGCTATTACGCAATAAAATATTTTGTAGGTTTCATTTGCAAACTGGAAGACCCTTCCAAATAGAAACCAATATGTCCACCATGTTATATTACACTACCTGTCCATCAACTCTCAACCAACCTTTGCGTGTCCTAAGTCCTAAATGAAATAACATGCAACAGAATATCACCCTAGTCTCTGTATATAATCATCATGATCATCAGCATCACACAGGTTTCACTAGATTTTCAATAGGTTATTATTAGATAGACGAAGCAAAAAGGTTTTTTTTTATTCACAATGTTTGCCGGATTTAATTAAATCCTTTAAAGGATTTCCCAAGTCGAATGGATGACGATAACAAAAGCTAGTGACAAAATGCTTCCAGCTACTCCATTTGCACATCATTTACTTTTCACCAAACCAAAAAAAAAACTCCGCTCTTTTGTACATTTCTTTGCTTTGCTTTTGCGTCTCTCGTCCTTCACAGCAGTCAACAACGCAGTATGAATGAATAGATGAGAAAGATTACAAAGCAACTATCAAAACGACATTATTCAGTCATCTATTCAAGATTTTCAAGGGAATCGCCATCATTACTAACACATTATCGCTTCATCTCCAAATTCAATTGGACATGCTTTGAAATTTTTATTTTTATTTTGGAAAAAAAGTGCCAAAAGTAAATTACCTTTAGCTTTCATCCGCCCTAGAGATACAGACGCAGCCATACATACATACCATCACAAAAAAAATTGAGTTATTATCCGGAGGGAAACAATCAAACGATCCAGACATCAAACAAAACAAAATCCGTGGATGAAAAAAAAGACAAGCTGTGAAAATCCAACGCTGCTTGTCTGTCTCTGCCTTGGATTTTTTTAACTCACTTATTATTGTGGGATGTAAA
>JAHZNC010002910.1:0-17406 GCA_027744095.1 Zhuqinia jingwanae
TACACACTTGCATACATACACACACATACGCATATACTACATGCTCCATTTCAGGTTTTTTTTCTTCCTTTCTGCAAAACTTTGTGACTGCTTGTACACATACTTTTATACACAGGACGAGTATACAAATTCCTTCTCATCTTTATATATTTTTTTTTCTTGTGGTAAGTATACTCCAACTTCCATTATATTTTATCGACTGCGTGCACATTGCCTCTCTTTTTTTACATGTCATCTTGTTTCCATCCATCCGAATAAACAACAACGGCACATTAAATAAATTATAAAAAAGAAGACGCTCCTCCACCACATAATATGTGTATGCTTGTGAAGTAAAATGAACGAATTATTCGTTTCCTCTGTTTCAATCTTATTTTCTACATCCACCATGTTTTTCGATTCCTCCCTGTTTGCGTCGTCTTTTTTTTAAACTCAACTTCAATTATGTATTGATCCTTAACACACATGCCATAGGACCAAATAAAACTTGTGTGGAGACTTTGCTACGAAAAAAAAAACTCTAGTTTCCCATTATCATCATTATCCTTTCTTCAAAAATGGTAAAAAAATATCTTATTTTATTTTCATTTTACATACACTTTTACCAACTATTTAAACAGTAAAAATTTACTTGCAGTTTTTTATTGTTCATTTATTCCCATGAAATTTCTCCTTAAAATTTATGTACAGAATTTCTCTTCGTTTAACGACAATGACAATTTGACAATCTTAAATAGATAGTATTTTTGCAACTTTTACAACAAAATGAATGTGAAAAGTGCACATCAATGTTTACGATTATTTAGGATGATAATCATTACCATTGAGAACACGGTGAACTGGAAATTAGCCTTGTCTGCCTATCACAACGTATCAAGTTGTTGTATTTTTTTCTCCCTTTTTCTGTAATACTTTTATTTTTTGGGTTTGGGTAGAAATGTATCAACGCTATAATTATATATGAGCCAGATTTTTTCTCTCTTGACAATCTTCTGAAATTGTCTGCAAAAGTTGTTGAATAAATTATTGGAACACGACGATACTTGCTTTATGTTTATTATTACTGCTAGACATTGGCATCAATGATGTTGATGATGATGATGATGATGCAGATAACTGTGATGATGATGGTAATGATGACGGGGCAATAATAAAAAATACATTCTGAAAGTTTTTTTTTCGTTCCTTTTACACTTTTATCAAACATAAAAAGAAGAAACTTGGACGAATTGGTAAAAAAAAGTAATACAAATTGTGTTATTTTTTAGTTCACACCGATTTTTTTTTGGTTGTTTAAAGGAAAAAAAAGTAAAATGTTTCTGGCTTTCTTTGTGTCTATTTTGCCATTTACTATATAACATAATATGGTTTTGGCTCTTCATGAAAGGATGATGATGATGTTGAAATTTTTTGAAGTTGTTTTGCAAATCTCTCCGGATTTTCAGCTGATTTCATGGGATTTACCTTTTGGAAAGAAGCCATTAATTCTTTTTGTGTATTATAGTATAACAATGTTTTTAGCACCCGTACTTTTGTAGTAGCAGCATACCATTTTATGTACATATTATACTTCTCTCTCTGTGAAATAGATGAAAGTTGGACTTGATGATATGATGATGATAATAATAATAATATTGCGATGCTACTATCAAATATGCTTGTTGGTGGTGGGATATAAGTTGGTGATAATAAGAACATGAAATGAGATGATCCTTAAATGCTTGCTTATAAATTCCGTGCTTAAGTTGAAGAGAATCCTTTAGCTCAATAGATGAAGTGAACTAACAAATCATTTTGTTAATAAGGAGAAGCTTTACACTTTGAATGAGCAGCAGAGAGCATATATTATCATCAGCGACATAAAACACACGTAAATAAGTATGTATGCATGTATATGTATTATGTATGTATATATGGGCCGTTAAAATGAGAGAGACGGGATGACAAAAGTCAAATGCATATAGATTAATGTAGTATTGTACACAGGTTTTGTGTAAATCCGGAAGGGCTTAATTGGACTGAAAAATAAGTATACTTAAAGACTAAAATTTAATAAATAAAGTTTTTGTTCAACAAGTTTATTTTCTAAAACAAGATTAATTGCAAAACACAATCTGGATTGAATATATACAAAAAAAGTTGTTTTTATGTAAAGCATCCTTAAACTAATGTTTACATAACCTAGTCGAAGATAAGTTACAATTTACAGTTTTGTTTTTCAGAATAATAACATTAGATTTTTATTACAGCACAAGATTGTTTGAATACAAGACACGATTAATTTCTGAGGTTGGTCGGTACCACTTTTAACTCTTTTTTAATAAAGTGGCGTCAAAATTATGTTTATCGGTAATTTTACAATATCATTGGAATATATTTCCTCCCAACAATAATTACGAAATATATATTATTACAATTTTTTTTATCCAAGTACACATATTGGGAACGCACATTCTAGTGCAACTGTAGGGAAATTAAGCTATATGCATGACATAGTCATAAATTCTCATTTACCTTGTCAGCTTTCCCATTCTCACTTTGGCATGCTTAATCTCCTCTCTCAATCACAATTTTTATATCGCTTTCGACCCTTTCTTTTCTCTTGTGCTTTATTTTCGATATTCCTTGCAAGCAAGCCATGTAACGCATGTTCACTCGTTTCAATGTGTTTTTTTTAGTTTGGACTTTATGAGACTTAAGTAACGTGAAGTAAGTAAAAGGAGATGCTATATATGACAGTGCACTGAGTAGAGTACACTGTGTATGTGTGTGTGTAGTTACTACAATGTCAAAAATATGTACTATTATTATTCCACTGCGCTGGGTTCTGTCAGAGAAAAGAAATGAGAAAGAAATGAAAATGTGACAAGAATGAATAAGCTGCAGAGAATATACTGAAGTTTCAAACAAAATGCCAAAGTAATCGCCGCAATAATAAACAATGACGGATTCTTTCATTATTAATATAAATCTCTTTGTTCTTTTTATTTATATATCAACATCTTTCTATATCATCTTTTCGTCATTTTGGCAGTATCATTCATCTTGGTGGACAACAGGAAGCAACACACAATTTTTTTTTGTTCATTTTGTGCAACATTTTTCATTTTAAAATGAGAAACAAACAAAATGCGGAAACTGGATCGTGCTGCCCCAAAAAAACCACTACTGAATTTCCAACATTTTATATATCTTATTGGTTTTTAATTTTGAAGTACCAAAAACAAAAGTAAATCGTGTTGTGTATTTCCCTCAAATTCAACAAGGTTCACTGAGAATAAATGCAATTTAAATCGTGGAAAAGTAAATAAATATACATATTTGAGTTGCAGAGATATAGAAAATGAGAAATTGAGCTTGAGCCACACGGATTTCAATGAAATAAAAATGAAAATTAGAAGTGCGCTCTAGCGCAAGAATTTTATGCCAGAGAGAAAAAAGACATGGGCGTATGTACAAAGGAAAATAGTATAATTTGGTTGGTGTTATTGTTGGTAATCGGGACTAAAGCAAAAGGCACACACACACACGACACGTTCTGTCGGTGGCTGTGTGGTGGCAAGAGGCAGGCACACGTACACGTCTCTCTCTCTTTCTCTTTCATTCTTCTTTTTTTCCTACTGCTACATGTTGTGATTGTGAAATGAAAAGAGCAAGGCAACCAAAATAACGAAGAAGTGAAGAGAAGGAGAAAAGAGAGAGAGAGAGAAACAACAATGGTATAATGGGATCATGTAGCCAAAACTATTTTCCCGGTTGATTAAATCGGGAAATCCCTTTGTTATTATGATTCCTCTCCAGCCAAGCAGGCTGAGTGAGTTTTTGGTTAAGTAAACCAGGCTGAATGGAGCTACAATGGAGCAAGCTCTTATTCCAGCTACTTATGTTAGTTGTTTTGCTTTTTTCCTCTTATGTACATATTTATTATATTCAGTGGAGAAACCCTCAGAAAAAAAGAACACACACACACACAAAATAGCAACAACAGGGAATAATGGTCGCCTTCGTGTTTTTTTTCTTCTTTCACAGTTCTCAATTAGAATTCATTGAGGCGCACGTCTCTCATCTCAAGTCTACAAAACCAAGCGAAAAAAGAAAACCTCTAAAATGTGAAGAAAAGAAGACAAGCAGGAGCATAGACTCTTGAAATTTTTGGAACATACAATGCTGGAATTTTCTTTACTTGTCATCTTCTTCTTCTTCATTTTCCTTTTCAAGAATTTTTTTTCTGAAGGAAAAAGCCTCTTTTATCCTTGTATCTGATTCCATCAAACGAACACACAAGAAGAGTGTTTTATTTATTTTATATTTTTGGAAAGAAAGAGAAAAGTTTTCTTTGTGCATGAAAATATGTATATCTCAAGTATTCTTATCATTAAAATGTTGTGTAGTGCAAGTTTTTGTAAGCATATACCATAATATGCACTTGTTTTTATGCAGAGACACACAACAACATTAAGTATGCACTTTTTTCTTTTACAGATTTCATTCATTTATTCCACATCATCATGAATATATTTACGTACTTATTTTATGCATCCATGTATTTTTTTTCCTCCGTGGAAAATGCCAACTTTCCCCTTCCTTCTCTCTCTTTCTCCAGCGCATTTTGTTGTAGAACATGGATCATTTTCTAAATTTTCTCCTTCCTACTGAATTGGGATAAGTTTATACATATAAATAATACGTATTCATTCATTCATTCAGGGAGAAAAAGAGGGAAAAAAGGAAGCATCTGTGGCATCGTTAGAGTATCTCCATCATCATCATCATCATGAATGTGGGTTCACATTTGAACGCCCCAAAATATGTATACATGCAAGACAAAAAGTGCTCACAATAGAGTAGTTTGTCTTCAAAATCGTATAATCATCGGGGGAACGGGCCACACATAAACTGATTTTATTCCAGAGTAGTCGGTCGGGAGACTGATCTGATGATGATGATGAGGACATTTCTCCTGTTTCCTGGTTTTGTTGGTTGGGTGTCGGGAAAATGAAAATAAAAATATTATGGCATTGTAATGTACATATGCATCCCATTATATACAACAAGCGGGAGAGGAAACCGGAATAAATATTGATATGAGCATATTATTATTATACAGTGGCATATGTATCGAATGTTGGCAAAAGTGTCAGAATATTTTTTATTTTTTTATTCTCTCGTACTTTTCTCGTTTGCGATATTATTCGTCCGAATATAAACATATACAACATAACACCAATACAAAACACCCGACTGATTATTACAATTTTATTCATTCTTGCATGGTAGATTTTCCTTGGATGATGTGAATGATGATGATGATAATAATAATAACAAAGTTGGTGGTGGTATCGAAAGAGGAAAAAATACTGGGGACTGGCTCTTTTCTTGTTGTCCCGTTGTGTCATGATATCAGTTTCAGCTGAACGAAATGAATGGGAAATTAAGATATGATGAACTGGAATGGAATATTATTATTATTATCATTACAATACTTACGTTCTAGGAAATGTTTCATTTTCTACTCAAATGAGCTAATTCTCAATCCATTTTGGGGACGGAGAGAAAATAAAATGGCTAATAAAATGTGGTTAACTTACCCGGAAGAAAATCATCGTCACCATTAATGGAAAAGAGAGACAGAAACATGATAGGATCCGTAGTTGTTATAATAAATAGGGAAACTGGAGAGAGGTTAGGTTAGCTGTTGTTGCTGATGATGTCTTGATATGTCAGTCGTTATAATATGACGTGTACCAATAAATTTCTCGGATGAAAAGTACGCTTGAGTAAACTTTCAGAAAAACACACTGAACTAACTGAAAGGAAAATGCAACATGTGATAAAATTCCAATAACTCTTTTTATTTCGTCTGTGTCAATGTCAAATGTAGCAAAAGGCCATGGCACTACTATACTGCGCGATACGATGACGATGATGATGCTTCTTATAATAGAAAACTCAAACGGGGAAAAAGAGAAATTTAGAGAGAGAATGGGACAATGTGTTTGAGAGTTATGGAGGGTCGTTACTCGGGTTTGTCTCTTCTTCTACGACATTGATGGCTAATGAGCCGTTCAAGCAAACGGTTATGATGATATGATGATTATAAAATATGATGATGATGGTATTGAGACAGATGAGTTCAGAGAAGAGTTCATAGTTTCCATTTTGGGACATCCTGATGAAGAGAGAATAATAAGAGGAAAAAAATGTTTTTTATGTCATGTAAAACGCACACATGTGGCCCGTGGATACAACATTAATTTAGTTGCCGAAATAGTCCATTTTCATTGTAAAGAAAGTATTTTTAATTTTCTTTAAAAAATATGTACCTAATAATATTTACTTGTGCAATATTATTATGATACATATTATGCATACGATATTTTACGTATGTTAAATTTACTACAATGTCGGAATAAAATTACAAAACAAATTCATTTTGAGGCTTTGTTTAAAAGTGTAAAAACGGAAACTCCCACAAAATCTGTTACTTTTGAAATCCATATGGTATGATGCATTATTGCTCACAAAAACGTATTTGAGCATTGAAAATAGTAGTTCTCGATTGAGTCTTGCAGTTGGACAGATAGCAGAGAAAAATAAAGTTAAAAAAATATATGGGTACATATATATTTCAAAAATTCAAATGTATTTATAAATTGCATTTGTGTTATTGTCTTGTCCATCTGGATTAACTTTGAATGGCAAATTCAGAATAATGCAGTGACTACTAAGCACTATGATGACTGAGAACATTGGAAAATAATTTGTATGAAAATCATGTCTCGGTGCGGTTGTTGTCGATGAATGATCAGGAACATTAGCGGAGATGATATCAGAAACAAACTGAAGAAGGGATCCTTTGTAAAATGGGGGCGTGTCAGTGACATAATGTATGGATTTTCATTCAAACAAGCAGCAGAGAGGGTAGTCTCCATCACTGAACACATTAAGCTTATTTTGGAGGGTAAGTTCATGCATATTAAACGATGCCTAATTATGAAATTGTTCACAATTTTTAAATCTACAATAGTTGCTGAATGATGCCGGCAGGAATATAGAGCGAATTTTTACATGACATCAATTTTTCTTCACATATTTTGGTGCTGGGCTTTGTATTTACTACGTTTATATTCATTATTCAAGTTACAAATTCGGATATTGGCGTAAGACAACATCAATGTAAACATTTGCCTTGATCACCAGCAGAATATAGTAACAATCCGATACAGGGGGTGTATATGAGCTGCGCTTAAGTAAATTTTAAGAGTGTGTGTTTTTTGCTGGTTCTTTTCTATTTTGCCCGTAAAAAGTAAAAATGGAAATAAAGTGAATAGATATAAACATGCGTGCGTGCGTGGATGCATGTCATTTTGGAAATGATCCTCTTTTCTTCTCTTCTCTTGGTAAAATTACACAAGGATTATCATTGTTATTTAAAGTGATGAGGATCATCATCATACACACACACACCAACACCATTTTCTAAAAAGCTATAATATCGTTTTCCATCTCCCCAAAAACTCCAAAGTACACAGGGTTATTTTAAATAAAGATGAGATTCCAGCCGAGTTGTTGTTGATGATGATGATGATGTGGTGTCGGGGTAGTGGCAACTTTGGCACTTGTTTTGCCGAGTGAGCATGAAATGAGCAGAGAGAGAGAGAGAGAGTGAGTAGAGTAGGGAGATGAGAGAATTAAGTACACATACAAAAAAAATGAATTTGTGGGCTGTGCTGTTGCTGGTGTTATGTTGTTGGGTGCTACTACTCCGGAGGCAGCAGTGATTGTATTTCGTTATTGCTTTAGAATTCCAGAGTAAACATATGTCATCTCCTTTTTTCTTCTTTTTTTCTAACTATCTATTTCGTCTCCCTTGATCGGATCCAACAATGTAATTTTTTATGTATTTTGAAGAGAAAAAAAACAACAATGACAGCAATAACAAAAGGATGCTCCCTTGATGCCCCTCATTTACTACGTCCCAAAGGGACCTGCTCCTTTGATAACTTGAATGTGTTTTTATGTGTGTTTTAGTGGAAGTCGCGTGTGTGTTCCTCTCTTTGACCAAAATGTTATCTGTGTACTGTCATTTTTTATTTTAATTTTTCGTTTAGTAAACACACAGCTTTCCCCTTGGCTCTCATTCTGTGTGATAGTAATTTGCAAAAGGTCTGATGACAGACTGAATTTCTATTATGTGTACAGCACACAAAGACCTGCTCCTATTTGTTTTTCATTTCCCATTCTTTTCTCCTTTATTATTATTATTATTATTATTGCACAAGCACATTGTTGTGGTTCCAGTCCAAATGTTTGCTGAAAACCATTTTCTGATTTTTCATGATTTATAAATAGAGAAAAAAGGAGCATCCGTCTGTTGATATTTAAACAATGACAGTTTTTTAGAGATGCCTTTATGGTTGTATGCATGCCATGTGTCTGGGAGGGGAAAACGAGACAATTTATCATTTTTATGGAATTAACAATGTAAATAATCATTATCATCACAATTATTGTAATTTGGGAAAATGGTATCTAAAATGGGCGTTTTCATTGTCGTTCTTGTGGTTTCCTTACTGTGGATAGGTAAAAGTGTCCGTCCGTGACATAAGTTTTGTAAAATATATATATATTTTTTTTTAAATAATTGTTTATTATTATACCGTATAATTGTGTCGATGGTATAATAAGTAATGAGCTTTGCAGGCCAATAGGTAACATTGATGTATACAAACTCGGCAAACGACAAAATATGGAGTGTATTAATTTGGAAGCTGTTTTTGCATTTATTTTTTATTTTCCTTAATAATATCATAAAAATATAGTTTGCTAAGAACTGTAGCTGGGGGGAAAATTTTCGGGCGTCTTATTATTGTTATATTATTTACTATGCACAAAATACGATGGGGGCTTAATATTATATTATAGGTATAAAAAATTATTAAATGAACTAGAATTCTTATGCCTAAAAATTAAAACCTATAAAGTTAAACAAAATTACAAACTGAAAAAATTATTACGAAGGATGATAATGATAGAATCTGTACCAATCCGTGGAAGCCGCGGCGGCGGCAGCTGCTGCAGCTTGATGATGATCACTTCTCGCTGCTGCCGATACAGCAGAATGATGTGTGGCTGTGGCAGCATTAGGATAACCCGAGTACGCTGCTGCGGCTGCCATCGCTTGCCTTCCAACGCCCGCTGCTGATAACCCTGCGGCTGCAAACGCTGCTGCTGTGATTGGTGGGGCAGCGGGTGTGGTGAAAACCAAATTCTTAAAACGTTCCTGCTTTCGCCACTTTGCTCGTCGGTTTTTAAACCAGATCTTAAGAGATTCCACAGAGAAAATTGGAATCTTTAGTTTTCATGGGGCAACGTGAGAAAATGTAAAATACCGGAAAATGGTTATCATATTAAATAAAGCGGATAATTCCCTTACCTTAACTTTCCCTTCAGTAAGATTGACCCACAGTGCAATCTCCTCTCGAGTGCTGGCGTCTGGATAGCGATTCCGACTGAATATTGACTCAAGCTCTTGTAACTGATGACTAGTGAAATGAGTACGCTTCCTGCGTCCGGTGCCTTGAGTTGTAGTAGTGGTGCCATTATTATTGCTAGACACTTTACAATTTCCCGTGGAACTGTCTACAACACTGTCATGATGATTACCCTGCTTGCCACTACCACTGGAATTTTTATTTTTCCCACTGGAAACACCGCCACCAACACCAACAGACTCATCACTATTTTCGGGATCATGTTCGGGATCACCTGGACTAGGCTCTAACTTTGGGATTCGACAGTTGTAGTCGTCATCTAACACCTCTTTGTTGTTATTACTATTATTACTGCTGAGAATAGAACTACTCAAATGATCTGTTATTGTTGTGTATGCATTGTTATTACAACTGAGCAATGCGGAACTGGCAGCGCTTGCCATTGAAGCAAGAGGGTTCATGCTCATTAGATTATTTTTTGCGCTGCTATTCCCACTGGCCAGCACTGGGTTCTGCAATTAAATAAGTTTAAAAAAAGAATCATTAATGTTTAACAATTTGTTGCGTTGTGAGAAAGAAAAGAAGAAGAAAGCCCACGAAACACTTCAAACTGTCAAAAGAGAAATATAAATTTTGTTTCTATACCTGGAAGGGAGACTGGGAAGTCAAGCTCAAAAAACTTGTAACACTCGAAGCTACTGGACTAGTTGAGGACGCTGATATGGGACTAGTGTTATAGACCCCATTTGATATTCCCCCACCACCCCCATTCCCAGTTCCTCCAGAATTATTAGATGAGGAGGAATTTGAATAGCCACCCAGCGCTTGGTGGTGAGTTGAATGGGGATGATGGGTGTGGTGAGGATGATGAGTAGCAGGGTGATGATGTGACTGATGATGATGGGGATGATAATAAGAGTCCAAAGTGGACTGATGGTGATGATGAGGGCTAACGTGGGGATAATGAAACGAAAACGGGTTCACTAAAGCTGCTGTTGCATTTGCTACTGAAGCGGAGGACGCTGACGAGGCGGATGTCCCCCCTCCCCCACCCCCGTTCTGGTGTTCATCCATTCCCAGCGTTATAAATAATAGTCACTAATCACCACTGTAATTCACTGTTATATCACAGTGTGATGAAAGGGTTGAAAACTTTTTTTGTTCTTTTCCCGAGATATGGGGCAAATTGAAACGGGGATTTGCGACTAAACTTGGAGCTGCACAAGAGATAGCTTGCTTGCTCAAAAGGAAGAACGACACAGCACAACTCAAAAAGGACAGCACAACACGACATGAATGTGCGTAGTGAAGCAGAGAGAAAAGCTCATGAAAAAATATCCGAAATGATCCGGTGGTGGTGGTGACTACGTAGTACGTTAGTACGTACAGGACTCTCTCTTTAAGAGAAATGTGTGAAGAAGGAGATTGGGTTGGTTAACATCCATCCATTTTCCCTACTCCATTCCATCCGTCCTTTCGGTACATTACGTGAAATCCTTTAAAAGTGTGTGTGTGTGTGTGTGTGTGTATGTGTCTTGGTTTGCTTGGTTGGTGGTGGTGGTGGTGGCTGTGTAAGTAAGCAAGCATCAAAGCTAAGTAAAAAAGAAGAGAAATGAACATCCCTTATCCCTTCGTTGTTCCTGTCATGCTTATGTAATATTCCCACTTGAAATCTACTCCGTTCTGATGCAAACTGCACTTCTTTTCAAGCATTCACTCACTCTTTTAAAATGTATCCAGATCTAATGCAGATATATTTAACTTTTTCCCTTAAGCTAACGTATATTCATTCACATATATGTATGCTTATTATTGCTATTGTAGAAACTGAAACGGCCGACCTTTACGACAAGTTTTTAGATTGGTTCTCTGAGCAATAAGCGCAAGGGCTTTGGGATACTTTTTTTTAAAGGATTGAGAGAGTGCACTCCATACTCCAACTATATTGGAGTGGTGAAAAGGAAGATTATCAGATAGATCCAGTCCGGATGGATGTCATCACCTTTGCCAGGAAAACGAATGTGGTAGTATGAGTAGGAAATGTAATATTTTTTGGTTTTTGCTCCGATTTGCAATGTACAGAAATGGTAGATGAAATGGCTAAATAGATAATCATCATCTTTGAGACAAAATGCATGCAAACTACAAAATACATGCATCATTTTTGCACTTTTACAGTACGATTATACAGGTAAAGTGGACCTTTTTTTAACTATTCACATTTCAGGGTGAAAGCCAGTTTTGGTCAATCTGTTGATTTTGTGAATGACATTTGTAGATTTAAAGTTTTTATATTCGCCTTGCATGAAAGACTTATATGGCGCATTATAATTTCAACAATCTAACGTAAAGAAATAATAGTAATGGTTTCATTAAAAAATTTATATCTCTGCAACGATTAATCCTACTTTCAAATATCTTTGAAATTTTCTCAGAGTCCATTTATTCCATGTACTTTTTGAGGAACTCTTGCATTTTATTTTTAAACTGATTCACAACCAAGTTCAATGAATAAAGGGAAAGTACGCTTGCGCTTAAATGGTACGCTTCAATCCAGGTATGCAAGATCAAGAAACAGTTATCATCAGTAGTTGTTATCATTAGCGTATAAAAATCACCATTAGTCCATCACAACTACTAGCAATCGTGACGCATGCAGCTAAGAGAAAATTTGCATGCAAAATAGGTATGTAAGTATACATGCCTAAATGCATTTGGTACTCACATTTCTTTCCCCGCAATGAAATTACCTTATATATTCCTCAGGGAATGAACATGGATGGACGAAAAACGTGTGAATTTGTCATGTGAAATAAAAGTTGCCATTTGGATTGGAAAAATCGGAATATCAGAATCAGCAGAATGCTGTTGCATTTTGTCGAGCAGGCTAGGCCATCTATCGAAATATGTGCTTCGTACATGTCTGTAAATGAAAACATCTGTCCTGCTCTGATGATATCATGATGATTACTTTCTTTGCCACTATATGCAAGTCTCATATGACTTCACATATGTACTATATTTTGCTTGCTCATCCTTGTTCAACAGTGAATTTGGGAGCTTATCTAAGGTAAACACAACAATTATCCAATTATCATAATAAAAATACAAATAAACAAGTAATTTGCTTTCACAATAGTGTCACGTCAGTAAACGCTTGCATACACAATAACAAGGCGTTTGTAAAAGCACTTCATCCGAGTGACTAGCAAAAATTTCAAGCACACACACAGAGTCCACTGTTGATGACAAGCCTACCCACCCACTGCACTGCCCAAAATTAATTCAGTTCTACTTTGAATATTAGCTAACTCGGTAAGACTTGTCTTTTTAGATTAAAGTTTTAATCTCAATTGATTATTCAATGGGTGGCATGATATCTACTTCTCAATCTACGGGTGGGGTTAGTACGGAAGACATGGAGGAAGTTAAGAAAGGAATAAATGACCTCATCAGTCAAAACAAAGTCGTCATTTTTTCAAAAATCACTTGCCCATACTGTGTGGATGCTAAAAAAGTAAGTTATTTTTCTATAACTCCAGAGCTCACTAGCTCATCAGAGTAAGTACCATTTTCCTTTACAACACGTAATTAATTTGATGACACACCTTTTTCTTATTTTCAGTGTTTCGATAAGCTTAAATTTCCATACACTGCCATTGAACTGAATAGCCATCCTCAAGGGGCATTAATTCAAGATATTATGTTAGACATGACTGGTGCTCGAACAGTTCCCCGGGTGTTTGTAAATGGACAATGCATCGGAGGAGGATCAGATACTTCCCAGTTGTATAAAAGTGGACAGCTTCAAAAAATGTTGGAGTAACCTGGAATATTGAATCCCCTTTTGATGAAGTGACACTTTTCCCCAAAGTGATACATTTATATGATATGATAAAATAATGATACAATTTAAATACTTATCATTATCAGGAATGGCCAACCACTAAAAGTGGTACATAATCTTGAAAACTCAATTTTTAATAATAATCTCAGCTTACAATTATCTTATTATTTCCAGGAACAGGAAGATATTGTGTGAGTAGATTAGAGCTTAATTTTACTATAATATGTAATCGAAAAGTATAAATATTAATTTTTTCATGGTCCAAAGTTTTTTATGTCAAACAGTGCAATTATATGGCAGTTAAATTACTGATTTATGAAATTATGACGAATATTAAAAGTACAAGTGAAAACGACGAATAGATGTGTTAATAAAATGTGATTAAGAATTTATTAATAATTAAGCACTCGGTTAACTCATAACAGTTATTACATCACCATTTATATGATTATACATGTAAAAACCTGAATTATGCACGCCTTGTTGAAACTGAGGTGTTATTTTTTGAAGATAATGTGAACAAAAAAATGCGAAAAGTAACAATATTAATAATTGAATTGGTGTAAAAACAGGAAAAAATTATGTAGAATTATTCGTGAAAGCTTCTTCGTTACATTCCATATCTGTCAACCTACAAGGTGGCAAAAATAGCATTATGAATGTGCTGATTCAAAATTGAACGTAATTACATGTCAATCATTAAAATAAACATAATTACTATGTTCTCTGTGTACCACTTAAAAATTTAAAATTAAACAGCATGTGAAAGCAAGTTTAAGTATAAGAAAATTTCAAAGTGAAATTAATTTTGCATAATTTCTGATTCGACTGGCCACGGTTTGGACACAATCGAAAATTCCTATATGCATACCTCATTATTGTGATTAAAGAAATTCCCTGATAATAAAAAGTGCTACTTACTTTAGGCATTTGAGAGTGGCTGAAGTCCTTATCAATGATGACTCCCTTTACTAACATGGTATCTTCGATTCTTCCACCAGTTTTACCCTCCACCTTGATCAACTCAAAGTTGACATCTCTTGTTGCCAAATCAGCAACAGACAAAACGGCTTCCACAGCAATTTCAGCCATCTGCCGATTGCACTTGGACACAATTTTCGAGCTGAGGGTAGTTTCAGCTGCCTTGATAAGCATGTCCTTTTGGTCAATAGGGAATCTCAGGGAAAGGTCAGATTCAAGGTATTCCATACAACTGTGGGCAGCCATTTCAAACCCATCAGCAATACGGATTGGATGGATTCCACGATCCACCAGTATCTCCGCTTGTTCAAGGAGAGCTCCGGCAAGGACAACTACACCAGTAGTTCCATCACCTATTTCATTGTCCTGACTCTGACTCAATTCCACCATTAGCTTGGCGATTTGATGGTCAACGTCCATCATTTTGAGAATGGTTGCTCCATCATTAGTTATTGTAACATCTCCGTCAGCTGAGATCATCATCTTATCGAGACCCCGGGGCCCTAGACTGCTCCTTAGGGTAGATGCGACGGACTTGGCAGCCAGGATATGTGACTGTTAAATTAAAAATGCAACAAAAACCTTTACTGTTAGTATAATTTTTTTTAAAATAATATATGTGTTATGTAGTGATAAAACCAGTCATGAAAGACACTAACCTTAATTGCGTCATTTCCAGTTAGCCGTTTTTGCTTATCTTGATCCTTGATAATGATGAATGGCCTACCATATTCATCAAAGGCAATACTACCTGGAAACATTGACATCTGAAAAGAATAATTTATATCATGTTAACACCCCGGCTAATTGTTGTTAAATATTACTCACGTACCTAATAACAAACGTACACTGAAAGTTGGCTTTTAGAGTTATAATTATTCTATAAACTACAAAACTCCGCTAATAATTTTGTTCAAATATAAATTACCTTTACCTTTTAATACTTCCACACGAATGCACTAAATTTAAAGAAACTAATTATCTACTAAATAAAATATTTATTCAGTAGAAATTATTGTGAGACAATCAAATACTTTGTCTTTGTCCAAAAAAGGATTGGCTGAGTGGGATGCTTCCAGAATGTATATGCGGCTATCTGTGTGTGTGGGGGTGACTAATGCATGTATTCTAGATGGAGTCTAATGGAGAGTAGTGTGTCTTTTTGCCTGCACATTTGAGGAAAGCAAGGTGTCGCGCTGTTGCACACTTCTTGTTTCTCATTCTCGCATTTCCCCAATTCTTGTGTAACGTGTACCAACGGACTCAACAAAAGAAACAATGAAATTTTATTGTTATTTTTTAATTCATGCAGTAGATATGTACTTAAAACAAAATGCTTCAATATTTTAAAGAAAATTAAACAATGTAAACATTGCAAACATTAAAATAAGACACATTCATCATTGAGGTGAAGCAAAGTTATCAGAATACTCTCTACAAGACGCAATTACCAATTCGGGGCAATGCTAAGTACTAATTGATATCTAGCGTTTATTGTTTTTGCATTGAATTATAAAAATATTTATTATCGTCAAAGTCATGAAACAATATTCTCAGGACATAAAAAATCATATTTTAAAATAACCATTTCGTACAATTATTATTGGACGAATAACAAATGAAGTATATTAGGTGTATTTATTTCGTATTGCACTCATTTGTGAAAAAATAAGCTTTCATGCTATATGCCAATTTTAGTTAATCATGTGATTTGTAGATTTGTACATTGTCCTTCTTTGGAA
Source organism: Zhuqinia jingwanae (assembly GCA_027744095.1). Taxonomy (NCBI): domain Eukaryota; kingdom Metazoa; phylum Arthropoda; class Collembola; order Entomobryomorpha; family Paronellidae; genus Zhuqinia; species Zhuqinia jingwanae. The sequence continues at coordinate 16,065 of JAHZNC010002910.1, forward strand.
AATATGCATTATGGTAATTAACAAGATTTTTCATAATCAATATATATAAATGCCATTATTATAAAATAAAACCTCATCGTGGACCACGATTCGTGGTTACATTATTTTTCACAAAAAAATACTCTATTCTTACGTGCAATAACTTTATTTTCAGAATTTTAAAGTGTGACATCAATAGATTTTAAATATGAAATAAGAAGCACATAAGTTAAAGTGCAAATGATCGGTCAACGAGTTTGTTCATTTGTCAAAAGGGCAAATTATTCGTGCGACACAAATCGAGCTCCCCGTCCCCGTCTGCCGTCCGCGGGGTTGCAGTTACCACGAGTAGGAAATTGCAGCTAATATTTAAAAAAAAAAACCAATTTTAGAATCGATACATTTGGATACATTACATGACGACGCAAATGTCAGAGGAAATTTCGAACTTACCTGTATTGCTGACTGAGCATTCAAACTCACACCTGCTATCATACTCCATTCCAATGAAGCACCAATGGGTCGTATTTTTTATGTCCACAACCATTTTTTGGACATCCTGGTCTCTTTGCACTAGTGGGCGTTAAGATAAAAATGACACCTAAAAACACTGCGGCAAAAAATAGTTGGGACTTCATCCTGACCTTTTTCGCTGTTTTAATATAGGCTCGTTTTACATGTAAACATGTATGATATGCAAGTATCGTGCTATGCAGGGACAGCAGACAAATTTATACCCGTAGTGAGCCCTTGTTTTTAAACCCATATTGTCTTTGTCCTACTGGCATGTAATAAATGCGATATATCTATTTTCGCCGGATGTCTTAAAATTATTTGCATACTGTAAAATGTACAAAAAATATGTACATGACCGAATCAACATTTTCCTCCTAACAAAAATTGAAGAAACGAAACAAACTCCTTCTTTTTCCTTCTGCGGGAAGACATCCTCCAGTTACCCTCCATAATATTATTATTATCTGCCGACAAGAAAGAAATGTGTGTCATCATAAACATTTTTATGTCTACAAAGGACCACATATGCCGTGACTAGGGTTGGCCATTAAAATAAATGTCATTTCTTTCCACTAAGACAATGTCCGAAAAGTGGAAAGACATTTATTTTTTACGGTCGGACATTTATGAAAAATGTCAGAGTACATAAATGTCATAAATGTCCAAAATGTCGGACATTTATGAACAACATCATAGAGGTAAATGTCCTAAAGCAGTAGCAAAAACTTGCATTTTATTTTACCTGTACTACCAAACCCACAAACAAGTGAAGACCAGCATCAATGCATGCATGCATAAATGTATCATTGTCATTGCATTGCTTTCTACCTATTCGCTTTATAAAACA
>JAHZNC010002911.1:0-15440 GCA_027744095.1 Zhuqinia jingwanae
TTTTGCTTGAAGGGAAAAAAAGTGAATAATGTGAGTAGATTGATGGTCTATTTCGGATTATGACGGGAAAATGTCAGGGAAACTGCAACTTTTTCTTCGTATTTTCCCCCTCTTTTTCTTACAATCTTTATTTCACATTTTTTACTGACTTTTGCGCAACTTATTTTTTTTAAAGAAGTTCTTTCTTCAAATTTACGTATTTTTTTGTGTAACAATAATGAAGTGTGCATTAAAACGTTTTACATTTGTACATGTGCACATATAAATTTCTATTCCTGAGGTGGGAATAGCAATGTGTCTTGTTTGAAGAATCCGTGCCAGATACCCATAATATCTCACTTTGATTATTGTAAATGGGATTTTGCTGCTTCAAGTTTTTTAAAACTTGTTATCCCCTGACACACTTTTCTTGCTGGCTAACCTCTGCTATTATTATGCTTCAAGGAATATATAGGTACATGACCCAGAAAACTATGTATGTATGCATAGCATAATGGAAGGTGACAACCTTCCAGCAAGGTTAGGTGATCCTTCCTCATCTTTTACAAGAGATTAAAACAATGAAGAAGAATGAGGTAGTGCATGGTATTTCTATATTCTCTACTATTATTACAACAACGGAACATAATAGTAGCCTACAATTGACGCTCAGCTTATGCATGAGGCTGCTCTAATAAAATGGTATGCCATGGCAAATAAAAATATACGGAGAAAAAAATACATATTTTTTGTTGACATAAGACGCGACCTTTCTTGTGACTTTTTTGACATTCCTGGCGGGCTATGAGAAGAATGATAATGGCCATGATGATGATGATGGTGATGATGATGATGTTGCGGGAGACCAAAAATGATGATAAAATATTGATAAGAAATGAGGGCACATGCACAAACCAAGACCATTTTTCTTTGCAATTGTGTGGACATGCCACATAACACACATATTCAAGCTTGTATAACTAAGTATTATTTTTTATTATATTAGTGCATCTTCTTAGCAAGAGAATGTGTAGTACCTTTAAGAGAGTCAAATATTTATGAAATAATAAGCTTATTATGTATCTCTCTCTCTCTCTACTTATGTACATAGAAGCCATAATAATGTACAATGCATCATCATTATTATTATTATAATCAGCATCGGCATTGTATGTAGTATACATATCAGCCTAAACGGATCTCTAATGGGATTTTCTAATGTCATTCACACTACACCCTCTTGTTAGAATGCAAGCACATGTGAAAATTCCTCTTGTGAAAATGGACAAGATATATACATACTATTGTGCGAATGCTCCCTTAACAGGTAGGTAGGCTCCTGTGTTAGTGTTCCTTTATTATCATTATTATTATTATTATCATCAACATCGTCATCATCAGCATCATTCCTTAGACATCACAAGGCTATATGCTATACTACACCGCCACACTCGACTCCTGCTCTCTACTACCGCCCTGCTGTCATGCTCTTGCGTGACTAGTATTTGCTTAATAAGCTTTCTCCTTCATTTTCCTGTCTTTCCTTCCCTTTTCCCTTTTTTTATAAATGTGTATGTGTGTATGTTTCGCTGCAGGCAAATGTGCATCTCCGCTTACCTCAGCGTAATATCATCATCGTCGTCACCGTCATCATCATCATCACCATCATCATCCGCCTGACTTTTATTCCCTTTTCCCACGTACCTTATGGCTATAACGAGAGTAGCAGCAGGAGCAAGAGCACCACCAGCTTTGCTGACTTGACTTGTCCTTTGATAATATAATATTTGTTTGACCCTTCGACTCGACTCGACTCTCCCTCTCTCTCTCTCTCTCTCTATCCACACACACATCACAGTTTCATGATATGCAATATAGACTCTTCTTTTTTTGATATTATTATTATTTCTTCTCTCTACACTTTCTGCACTCTTTGCTCTATCAGTGCTGCTGCTACTGCTGCTGACTACAATCTCCTTCCGTTTCCTTTTTTTTGGCGTTTTAGTATTACAGTCTGGTAAGTGGTGCAATGGTGGTACCATTCCATGTTTTTTTGTATTATTACTACATTTATCTCTTTAACAGCAAGAGAAAACAAGAAAAAGAAAGAAAGACATTCACATTCACCTTGTCTTGTGTTTTTTGTGTGCATTTGCCTCTCTCCTTTTTTTGCTCTCTCTCTCTCTCTCTCTCTCTAAATGAGTTCTACTACTACTTCCACTACCTGTATATATATGTATATAGGTAGGTTTTACAAGACGACCATCACGTCACATCACATTCAACTATAAATCTAGCTCCAAAATGTATGTATATATATTTTGTTGTTACAAGTTGCAAGTTTACTACTACGTTGCATTTTCTTTCTTTTTTCCTTTTTTTGTAAAAAGAAGAAGAAGAATGAGATATATTTATAATACATAATATGACTGGCATTCTCTCTTTCTTTTTTATGTGATATTTTTTTTTGTTTCTCTCTTTTTTATTACTATTATTTTTACTCTCTAAGAAGCCGTCACTACTACTCACTCACTCACTCACTCACTCACTTTTTTTGTTTACTCACCCTCTACACTCCTCTCTCCAACCAAACCACCTACACCAACACACACAATCTCAGTTTGGTTCCTCTTATTCATCATCATCTTTCCTTCCAAAAAAAGCAAACCAAGCAGGAGAAGTAGACAGAGAGAGAGGAAGATGCAAAAGTCGCATAATAAAAACCATTTCTTTTCCGTGTTTTCTTCTCTTCTTGTTCTTCTTTTTTTATTCTTTCTGGTTGATACTCATTTCCTTGCTGCTGCTGAATTGGATTGCATTCTCTCTCTCTTTTTTATTACACTGCATCAAGTAGCAACATTAAAGTAATGCATTCAATTCAGAGAGGGATCATTGTTGGCAGTGACTACAGTGAAACGTACCATACCATCTCAAATAAAAAAACACACTACTACCATTCATTCATCTATTCATCCTCCCCCTATTTTTTTCTTTCTTCATTTCATATTACACCATTTTCTATCCAATGTCCAACAAAAAAATTGTCCTTAGTGATGCTGCTGCTCCTGCTGCTGCTGGTAGTAGTGATGCTGATATTGTTGCAATGCGGGATGCAAGCAAATGGACAAAGACAGAGACAGACGCACACAAAAATATATACCTACATACACATATATATTAGTGTGTGTGTTATTTCTTGTGTTCTAAATAAATCGCTTTGGAATCCACCAGTAGTCGTAGGGAACATTAAGGGAAAACATTGAGTTGCATACCAAATGTGCTCATTGTTTTTTCCCTTTTGACTTTTGCAGTGTGTAGCAAGCAAAAAGAGAAAGAGAGAGAAGCACATCAAACCAATAAAGATTTCTCTCATGTGCATGGGTGTGTGTTTGTATTTTCACCTTAATATGAATTTATTGCGGGGTGAATGTCATGGGCTGAAACTTGAATTGCCAATATAAGTGTGTAGTAGTAGTAGCATCATCATCATCATACCTACATACCTTGACCAGTGGCTGGTGGTCATCCATGATATACATATCTTCTCCTCCTCCTACAGTAATTTTTCCCCTGCAATTTCGTTTTCCCTTTTTTAAAAAAAAATGTGAATCCTGTCACTAGAAAACGATTCTATTCTAATTTATTTATTTTCTCAGCCATTATCCTTGTCTTGTCCTTTTTATTCTGCTGCTGCTGTTGTTGTTGTTGTTGTTCAACCAAATTAATTATTTTTTGTTTTCTCTTCTTCTCCTTTCCACAAACCGAGATACTTGCTCACAAGGACCAATATATGCTATTCGTTTGATTTTGTATTTCTAAATAAAATGTATACACAATAGTGTGTCCATGGATTGTCCATCGGTCTCCTCTCTCTCTTTCTCTCCAACTTTTCCTCAGCCTTTTTTCATCAGCAATCATTTCTCCTTTTGTTGTTATTATTGAAAGGCATTCCTTTTCTTCATCTTCGCATCACAACACCAACATGTACATATCCACCACCACCACCAACAACAAAAGAATAAAATGGAAGTGGAAAAAAGAAAAGAGGTAGAAAGGGGGAGGATGAGGAGGAGCGGCAAAATGACTTTATATATATTTCGAGTTGCCTTCTTTTTTTGTACAAAAAAACGCGTTGTTTGTTTGTTTGGAAGAATGTGACGCTTTTTCTTGATGGTGCTGCCATGGAGTCGTCGTCCTGTGTGTTTTTATTTTATTTTGGTATCTTCAACTTTCCCTCTCTTTCATTTTCAAATGACACGACACACACCAATGCATGTCATGCCAGCACTCTTGTCAACCGTTTCTAATACAAACATATTGTAAACTCTTATCTTTGACTCTTTATTTTTTTTGGTATATACATCTGCATGTTTTTTTCCTGTTTTACTTTCACCAATACACACCATCATATTATTATGGTTGGTTGAATGCACAACAGCACGGTATGGATGGTTGGGTAGTCCAACTTTAGTATCTTGATTCTTTTGCTCCTTTCTTTTTCTTCTTCTTCTTCTACTTCGACTCAGATTTATTTATTTTTCTCTCACTTTTTTGAAATGTTAAAAGCTACTGAAAAGGATTTTTAGTTCGCAAAATATTTATATATCTGTGTATTTCACTCATTTAAATCTGATTATGTAAATTATTTTTCTTCAGAAGATGAGAGAAATGAAACATGTTTAAAAGTAGGAAGTTTTTGGCATTTCTTAAAAAAAAATCATTATCAGCAAAGGCAAAAACAGTGTAGATTAGAGCATACTTACAGAAAAATAATGTTAAGTTTGTAAAACAAAATGAATAATGATTTTTTAAAAATATTTTTGTTCTGTATTTTTTTTAAATACCTTGAAGAGGAAAGAAGTAGAAAAAAAGAACAACTTTTTAGGCACGAACCCGTATCCCACAACTCGCCGAAAGAAAATGGAAAAGTGTAGAAATTTTTCAAAAGAACGGAAGATACTTTGCCAAGTGACTCTCTCATATACAGCATAACAGTTTTAAAGATTATACCAACTATCTTCTCAGTTTTTCTTTAGATTTTCAAAAAAAATCCGACTTAAGGAAAAGAAAAAAGTTTAAATACATTCGTACAAAACGCACATACATACTCCAAAAAAATAACCAGGCCAACTTTGTGTATCCATGTACAGTAGTGGGGAAAAACTCATCTTAATTCATCGTCGTCACACAAAATATTTTCTTTTTTACAAAAAGTAGAAGGAGAGGAGGAGGAAGAGAAAGAAGAATATAATATAAATGTTGAAAAGAATCAAGCTCTAAATCTAGATAGATTTGGCAAGATGCCGGTCAAGTTCTTCCAGAACAAGTACAACGACTCAAGGGGGAGTAGATATGTATATGCATAGATACCTATATACTTTTTTTTTTGAATAAAATACATTTAAAAAATGGAAAGATCTGAGCAAAAATAATATATGAAAAGGACAAAAAAATATATATACCCGCGTCGCACTCTACAAAAAAAAATCTCTCACAATCAAAGCTTTTTTCTTTTCTTTTTTCCCCTGCAATGAATGAATTTCTTTTCATCTTGCTTCTCATCTTCTTCTCCATATTTTTTCTCTGTGTCTTTTCTTTTCTTGTTCATTTTTTTGCTTTTCCTTGCCACTCGACTACTACAACAACTAATGGTAAAAGTGCTGCTAGCGCCTCAAGATATATAAAAATAAACATATATATACCAAATGCATATTATGTGTGTAATTTGTAGATGCAAGAGAGTCACTAGTCCACTAGGTATAGTATAATAACAATTTTTTGTGTAAAGAAAAATATATATAACATGCATGTATGTGTACTATAATAAAAAATAGTAATAATAATGAAAAAAGCAAGAAAATCTGTGTGGAAAGCAAAACCATTAGTAATAGAAGTAGCAGAAGCAACATTGCTGCTGCTGCTGCTGATAATGCGCTAGTCCAAAAAAAAATGTTTTTCAAAAAAAAAAAAATTTTGTAGTTTTGGCTGTTGAGGTGGTGGTGAAAAAAATACGCTAGTTTTTATTGTGCGATATAATGTTAAGATGAGAGTTGTAAGTTGTAAGAATGGTAGTAATAGTAGTGGCGGTCGTTATAGTAGTCATCTTTTTTTTCTTCTCTTTTATTCAGCAAAAGAGCGTTTTCTTTTTTTGTTGTTGTCGTGCTCGTCGACGTCGTCATCCTCCTCCACTACTCATAAGCCATAAATAGAAGAGATATCTCAGCTGTGAAGTATTTGTATGAGTGTGTGTGTATGTGTGATAATAAGCATTCATTCATTCATATTGTTATTACTTATTATTATTATATATATTTTTAGGGGAAATATGGGAGACTAGACGTCGTCATCCTTGTTGTCGACAGGCAAAAGAAAAAAAAGAAGAAAAAAATGAATGAAAATAAAAGAGAGTAGTAGTAAGAGTTGTAGAGAGTGCTGCTATTATTATTATTACATTCATTCATTCATTTCATACGGAAAATTTGAGAGAAAATATAAAAAAAAGTGGAAAAGGATAGGCGGTTTATATGCCTTCTCACCAGAAAATGGGTTCATTCATAATAACTCAAACGTCAACTAAGAAAAAAGATATTCAAGTTTTTTTATTCATCATAATTGTATCTGTGTGCTGCGCGTACAGTGTACTCGGGTACTCGGGTATAGCGCCAAAATTACACTTAAAACGGAAGGAAGAATCTCTATAAAATACATACATACATAAATACACCCACACATACACATACACACACACTCACGCACGTTTCGCTATGTGTAGCGTACAAATATATTTGCCCTCGACGACATATAATATTAATTCGCATTCCTTCTTTTCATTATTATTATTATTATTATTATTATTTTCCACCATTTTTTTAATACGTTTCTTTTTTTATGCTTCCACTTCTTTCAACATCCTGAATGAATGGGAAAAGCAAGGATAAAAATTCAAGAGAAAAATATTATCTTCTTTTATCCTTATCGTATCATCATCATCACCGGCTATTTATACTATCATTCTAAAATAGAGAACTGGCTATGATGATGAAGATAATAAATATATTTTTCGCTGTAAAATAGGATGAGAGTGGAATAAAATCCCTCTTTTTTTCCTTCTTATTACCAACAAATAAAAGAGAGAGAGAGAGAGAGAAAAAAAAGATGGGAATGAATAGTTGAATTCTTTTGCTTTCGCCTTTGCTTTGCTTCATTATTATTATTATGATTATTATTAGCTGGGGAGTCTTCGCATTTGAGAATACATAGTAGTGATAGTGGTGGTTGCACGGAGGATATGATGATGACGTCGTCCTCGTCGTCAAAAGGGCGAAGAAATGAAGAATTCTTTTTGTTGAATTAGATCTCATAAAGAATTTTTTTCTTGGGATCTTGTAAGGATTCCGATTGGGATTGCGCTGTATAGTATAGTGACAATGAAATGTGTTGTGTGACTTTGGTCATGGTTTTTTTTTTGTACAAAAAAATACACACACGCAAGAACACACACACTTCCCTATTTACGAAAAAATAGCTTTGATGCGTTTGGAGTAGTTGGGAAGGAAGATGAAGATGACATGTCTTGAATCATCTGTCTTTCCATTTATATATGACTTATACCTAATAATATGTCTGCTATGATATGATATCTTATGAATTACACTGGTAAAATCTTTTTTTGGTGGAAATCCTACCACTAACTCACACGTTGCTTGTTAGTGATCTCTTTTTTTCCATCATCATCATCATCACTAGCACCACCACCAAAAGAAGGCATAAAAGTCATATCCGGTTTGGTTGTCAAGTTGCTTGTTGTCCTCCGTCATAATAACATTTCTTCCAGAGAAAAAAAACCCCAAACTTCTTGGATTTAAACGAAAGTAAAGAGACGAAGAAGAAGAAAAAGAAGAAGAGAAAAAACAATAAATCATTTTTGTCTTCTTCTTCTTTCTTCCTATTGGAATTTTTCCCGTGTTCACATATTTTTTATACTCTTGTTCAAGTTGAAGTCAGGAAAATGGAGTGGAAATTTCATTTATTATGTAAAAACAAAAAGGAGCCGTCGTCGTAACAGGAAAGCTGTAATATATATTTTTTCTTTTGAAAACAAAAAATATATATACCCACAAAAGCCAGTGAACTTTTCCTTCTTGTTCGTGATGGCATGGCGTGCTGCCACTTGAAGTGGTGGTGGTGGTAGTGCGGTGTGGTATATGGTGTGTGGAGCATGGTTGGATTTGTTGGAAAAGCAAAACCACTTGATTTACTTACCTGGAAAAAAAGCTTACTTTACTTACCTCAACTGAGAAAGGAAACTCAATCAATGTTTCATATTATATTCCTCCTCTTTACTCAACACAGGAAACAATGGCACGTGTGTGTGTATGTGGAGTACCTAGCTACATACTTCAAAATACATAACTTTTGTGTGTGTCTGTGTGTGAGCATGTAACAGACAACATGGTAAATAATGGATTTCGAAGGAAAATCCCATTTTTCAGTGTAGCTTTTACAAGAAAGCAAACACAAAAAATATCTAATGTATTTTTTTGAGAAGGAATGAGTAAGCAAAAAAAAGAATGACAATAATACATAGTGACATGACAGATGAGTGGGTAACAATTTGACAGATTATTATGACTAACGTGACTATGGCTATAGAAAAAAGCACACAAACAAATATATATTTAGGTGTTTTTATTACGTGCCGAATGTCACTTTCCTTTTACGTTTACTAACAACAATCTTCATTTAAAAAAAATATTTATATGCATATATTTTGGAACAAAAACAAAAAGATCAACTAGAAAATACGTAAACAAATTTTTGTTTACTTAAAAAAAGATGTGTATTAAATTCATCCGATTGAACATAACAAACAAAAAAGTTGATAATAGTTTCTAAAGATTTGTTTTCGGTTATTTTGTACAATGATATATTTTTTTCAAGAGTTCAATTCCAATCTAATATTATTTTTTTGTCGATTATTCTTACTATTACCGTTACACCAAACAAGAGCAAACACAAGTTAAACGATAGAAGAAAAAAGTTGGATGAGTTTGAAAAACGTGTGTACTTGTTTGCAGTAGTATTATAGCTGCTATTATTGCAACGAAAAAAGTTTATCTCAGCAGCAGTTCATCGTTTCATCGTCCACCCACACAACTCGCCCAAATTTTTTCTACTTTATTTAACTTTGCTGCACCGGACATTTTTATTGACTGTGTATTTTTTTGTTTGTGTTATGTAGTTTGTAGAATGAAACGAGAAGATATTTTTTTTGTAATACAAGTAAACTTTCAATGAAAAAAAAGCAAGGAAAACAAGATGTAGAAAAGCTTTCAGTGGTAATCAAACAATGTAGTTTGTAAAAAAAAGTACAAGTGTAGTCGTGGTAGTGGTGGTAGAAGTAACATGATGACGGCCACAGCAACAACTGCAACACAAAAACACACACACACATTCACTCACAAACACACAACATCCACGTGAAATACGAGATGAGTAAGTTAAGTAAGTAGAGTAAAAAATATATATATTTAGTTTATACACAAACACAAACACACAAATACAAACAGAAGAACAAGAGCATAAAAAAGGGACACAAAAAGTTTTTTTGTGTGGAAAAGTAAAAAAAATGAAAGTTTTTTTTTCATTTGTCTTTTTTATTTAACCTTGACCATTCAAAGTAGAAAAAGAAGAAGGTTCATTCACTTTTTTTCTTTTCTTGTCTTTCTCTGCTCAGCTCTTTGTTATAAAAAGAAAAAAAGTAAGAAAAAAAGGGGAAAAAATCTGCTGCGGCTATATGCTTTATGATGAACACGTTACAAATTTTTTTCTCTTCTTTTTACATTCTTATGAGTTGAAATATTAGAGTTGTGAACAGTATGTGCTTGGATATGTGTAAAGCATACGGTGTTTGGATGTAAGTCAAGTTATTTTATTTTTTTGGAGGGAGAAAAAGAGGAGACGTGATGGGAGTGAACTTTCCCTTTTGGTTTGAAAGAATATTTTCCCCCTTCGTTTCACTATCCACCAAAACCTTCTTTTTTTTCTCTCTCTCTCTCTTGCCTTGTTCGCATCTTTGATTTGGCAATCTTAAAGTGGACTGTTGGGATTATTTTTTTCCCTCTCTCTCTCTCTCCTTTTTTTGTTGGATGAGAATATATTATATACCTACACAACTACTTGCTTTTCATAATGGTTTGAATGTTTGGATACGGTTAGAATACAGAGTACTATAGCATGCCGTGTGTTCGTGCGACACACAACAACAACACACTCCTCCTCATCCACACAACCACTAGCACTCCATCATTATCTTTAAGATGATATTCCAACATTATAAAAAGAAGAAGGAGAAGAAATAACATGAAGCTTTGTAGAAATATTCAACCATTCAGCCATCCACCACCACCACTACTACTACCATCACCATCATCTTCTTCAGCCCATCACTATAAAGTTAGGTTAACGTATAATGTTACTATAGAGAAAAAGCCAATTTTGTGAACAAGAAGAAGAAGATGATAAGTACAAAAAAACAAGGGACGAAAGTAAGTGACTTAGTCTGTGTTTTTTTTGTATGTGGTTGTTGCTGTATCCGTATTTCCTTGTTGTTGTGTAGGGTCATTACTTAAATTTTAAGAGAGAGAGTGCAGCTTACTACTACTTTCGGCGGTGGTGATTCTGCTAGAGTATGTAGCTATATATGTATTCTTGGGAAGTAGAATAATATGTGTTTGCATTAGTAGTAGTACTTGTAGTATTGCCATTGCTGATGCTTTTCTAGAAAATGGTTTGCTTGAGGGGGAAGATGTGATGTGAAAAGGAGGAAGGAACGAGCCAAGCCAAAAAAAATAGAAGAAGGAAAAGTGGATTTCCTCCATTTTTTTCTTCTTCTTCTTCTTCTCAAGTCATATTGAACTTAATAATATCCATCCTCCTTGTTATGATATCAGAAGAAATGATATGATTATAGCTGACTTGACTCTTTCAGTGTGTGTTTGTGTGCATACAACCCAGACATGTTATGTTACGTGTCTGTGCTCAGTTTTCTTGGCTCTTACATCTCTCTCTCTCTCTCTCCCTCTGCTTCTCTTCAACTTCCTGTTTATTTGTTGCATCGTCAGTTCTTAAACACGTGTGTTATTGTTGTGTATGTGTGTGAGCACATACACTCATATTACTGAACAAAGATACACTTTTCTTGTGGCTAAATGCATCTTCTCCTTCATCATCATCATCATCATTTTCAACAATATTTACTTCTTCTCTCAAGAAAGTATCAAGCCGAGATCTAAAAGAAAATGACAGTGTTGCTTGCTTGGTAAAAAAAAGTATAACATATAGATATACACATGTCTATATCTATAGGTATATACAAACAGAAGACACAACTTTTTTTTGTGCCAAGATTTTGTTTCTTTTTCCTCTCTCTTTCTCGCTTGACCATACTCTCATAGAAAAAATATCACAACAACAAGTATGCTTGTTATAACTACTCCCCATTTTCTCTGGTAATATCCCTTCCAGTTTCTACGCCACTTGTGTGTGCGTGTATGTGGAGGGAGATCTCAAGGGTCACTTACTCCAATAATATCCTTGTACTTTACACAACACAACTCTTACTATATTACATTATGGTGCTTTCACTTTTTATATCATTCTTTATGTTATGTCGGGCTGATTCCCCATCTGTGTCTACTTTCAGTGTGTGTGTATGTGTGTGTGTCTATCAGTATGGATGGATATTTGCTTCCCGAGAGTAATAATAACTTTTTGGGCAGTAGTAGTAGTGGGGGTATTAGCAAGTGACCTCAAGGACGAATGGCAATCCAGCAGGTTTGACTTGATTCGCTACAACTGTAAATTTGAGAGTTATTATTATTACATTTTATTTTTTTGGAGAGAGTCCAGTCCACAGATAAAGTAGAAGCACATATCGAGCCACCCACGTACATAGTAGTTATTCCCATATTACAAAACAAACCTGGATGAACAAAATCTAAAAACACACAGAAGCACTTTACTCTTCTCCTTTAAAAGGTAAAGCATCTCTGTATGATCAGCATCGTTTTGTGATGACTTGCAAATAAATAATAATTGTGCAAGGCTTGTTCAAAGTAACCTTTGTAACCTGTACCATGACTATCTCCATTGCCCTTGATCAATTAAATCCTTCTAATATTGAGTAAAATGCTTTAGTAATAAAGCATATTATTATTTTTCCGCATGCTATACAAAAGTTGTTGGCGGCCTCAGGACGCCGCCGCCACCATCACCACCCACGCATTCAATTGTGATACTGATACCAAAACCTTTTTCTCTAATGTTAATTTTCACATTCCTTCTGAGATTTTTTCTCATGAAATAAAAACCCCAATTGCATACGAAAAAGTATAATTCATCATCACATTATCAATCTGACTTATCATTTTACTAAAAGCAACAATAAAACAATGTAAAACTAAAACCAAAAGTCTGTACAACAAACAAACAAAAAAAGCAAAGAAACAAAAGCAAAAAGGCACATGCTTGCTTGTCTTCCTGTTTTCTTCTTTTTTTCCTTTATTTTTTGGTGCTTACATTTTCTTAGCTTATTTGATCATCATGATCATGATCATCAAGAGGAAAATATCACTCTGCAAAAAAAGCATCGCATCGTCATAATCATCAAATGCACTGCATTACTCTCTCTCTCTCTCTTCTTTGCTCTTTGTCTGCTTTTTTATATATATATTCCCTGCAGATTTCTCATTCAAAAATAAATACAACCAGAAAGAGATGTGAAGAGACTTGGTTTCCTTCTCCTTGAAAACGTCATCATCTCCTCCATCATCATCATTTTTTTTCTTTTTTGGTATCTATGATGCGCTGATTGTATGAATTTTTTTTTAACCTATAGCACAGCCCTACTCGACAGTAAAACAGTCATGTTAAAAAAATATACACAGCATAAAGTTCAGAGGCTTGTTACCTTGGTTCTCTTCTCTCTGCTACACTCCTACACCAACTGCCACATTTGAGTCGAGTGCTTTGGTAAATAAAAAAAGAAAGAGAAAGAAACGAAATATATATACACACACAAATATCACAGATCACAAGACTAAAAAATATATAACACACAAGAGCTGTTCCTTATGCTGCAATGCTAGCACACTATCGTCATCATCATCATCATCATCGTCATCATCGTCGTCATCAAAGTAGTCGTATTACTTTAGCTTTTTCCAGTGAGTGCTCTCTCTTTCTATCTCTCTCTTTCTTTTTGTGTACATCTCTCCTCTTCATCTCATGTGTCTCATATTATTTCATTTTCTTCCCGCTGGGAATAAACAGGTAACATATTTTTTTGCCTTTTTTCCCCTGACTTTTTACCTTGTTACTTTTTTACTTGCGCTTGTGCTTGTGTGTCTTTTAGAGAGCTGCAAGGCATCCCCACTGCCACTAGAGAACCTTTTTTATAGTTATTTTTTTACATCCTCATCATCATCATCATGAGTATCATCACAAGTTTTTGTGTGTGTGTGTGTGATATTTTCTTTTCTTTTTTTATGTTGGGCGTGTGTTACGCAATAATGCCCTGTCTGTAGCTGTATTGCATATACCTACCCATGTTGCAATGCACAAACATATAAAACGTCAAATGAAAAAAGAAGAAGGAAACGTCGCATGTCAGTTTTCCTGCTGCTGCTGCTACTACTACTGTTGTTGTATTTTTGTTGTAATTTTTAAAACTTCTACTGCATCGGCCATGTAAACTTACCCATGTTGCAATGCACATACATATAAAACGTCAAATGAAAAAAGAAGAAGGAAACGTCGCATGTCAGTTTTCCTGCTGCTGCTGCTACTACTACTGTTGTTGTATTTTTGTTGTAATTTTTAAAACTTCTACTGCAGCGGTCATGTAGGATATTTTTTATATTTGTTTTTTGTTGCTGGGTGTGCCTGTCCTGTGATGTGTAAATGCACCTGTACTAAAATTTATATATATATTTTTTTAATCATTTTTGGAAGTATATTAGGACCCCTTGTTGCAAACAGAAAATCGATTATGCATATATTTTTCCAGGGAAATGTTTCAATTATTCATTTGAGCCAAGAGCAGCCAACCATCCTGATAAATGATGAGGCTGATGATAATCAAATACACATCTTTACCTTGTTGCAAACAGAAAATCGATTATGCATATATTTTTCCAGGGAAATGTTTCAATTATTCATTTGAGCCAAGAGCAGCCAACCATCCTGATAAATGATGAGGCTGATGATAACCAAAACTACAACTACACATCTTTTTTTTAGATTTTGATTTCCGGAATAACTAATTTTGGAGAGGGTGGTGGTTGGTGGTGGTGGTGTTGATATAGTGTATAGAGGAGAGAGCATGCTGACGACGATCATGATGAGATAACATCAGCCATTAATACTTTATTTCCTTTTAAACCTACAATTTTTACACGAACGAAAAAAACATGTATGTATTAAATATGTATGCCATCCGTAATGATGATGAGAAACGCAAAATCATTAATCAACATTTTTTTTTGAGGGAGACCCTAATTTTTATTTTCTCCCTCTTTCAATATGATATCATTCCTCCATCACTGCGCATTAGTATTTGCTGCAGTCATGAATTATTTTTTACGGCACAAAAAAAACGTGTAGATACAGATATCAGAGCAGTTTGCTTCTTCCATGTTTGCATGTTTCACATCAATCTGTTGTCATTATTATTACTATTTTTCTTCTTGTGACAAATGACTACATTTATTTGCTTTAAAGCACATTACTACATTTTATCTCTCCTCACATTCAAGCCACTTGCTGCAACCAAACCCAAAAAGCTCAAACTTGTTCAGATTGACAATTAGTCAGTTTGTGTCAAACGAGTATTATTATTATCATGTAAATAGATAGAGAGAGAGAGAGAGTTCAAGGGAAATGGAGAATTTATCGTCAATTCATTTCATCAAACAACAGCAGCAGCATTTCACTCCTTTAAATCCCCACTCCTTGTTTCCATCATCTCCACGTACACATAAATACACACTCGACCTTTGTGCTGTAGCTCTTGTTGTTGTTGTTGTTGTTGTTGTATTACTGGGCTGTGCTGTTTCTTGTTTTGTGAGTGGGCTCCTCCTGTCAAGTGTCTTCCTGTCGTCTCTCTCTCTATAACATTACAGATATTATGACGACCCACAGTGACCATACAGTGACAGGCCATAGGACATGGTCTATATAAAATATTCGGAAAGATATATAATATATGTAGCAAGATGAATGATATATGTGTTATGACATTGTCCTTGTTTTAATGCTGTAGCAGCAGTTAGCTATTGAGCAATAATATTGGCTAAGGCGCTCTTCTCTTCTTGCCACATAATTTAATACTTTTTGAATACTGCTACTTTTCCACTACACCATTAAATATTAGTACTCAGACAACTTCTACTACACACCAA
>JAHZNC010002912.1:0-25489 GCA_027744095.1 Zhuqinia jingwanae
CATCATTTCATCATCATCATCAGGAATCCTGCGCAGTTAATTGAAGGGAAAAGGACTTGAAGGAAAATGAAAGAAGTACAATAAGTGCATTTTGTTCTCAATCCTCTCTACTCAATTCTAAATACTGGTCTTGGTCTTTTGCATTTTATTTCCCTCTTGAGCATTATTCTATGTCACTCGAAGAAAACTTGTGGACTACATTCATGTACATATGTACGTACAATATATTATATACGTGCATACCTATTTACCATATTACCTATTATAAATTTGTTCTATTGTACATTATAGGATTTCACTATATAATTTTTGCATTGTGTGTAAAATTGTGTATATATTTTTTGCCAATGTACATTATTGATCTTGCCGAAGGACTAATGATGAGTTGGCCCATGTCGTTAAAGACGCAGAGCAATAATCAATAATACCAGTCCTAAAAACAATTAAGATACCTTATGATGAGTTGGGATATTATTACCTGTTGTTGTGACTGGTGGTGACGCTGACGGTGTAAAGGTATTCGGCTAGATTGATTGTTAAATTGTTGACATAAAATCTGAAAATAAGAGACATGCATACCATACCACTACAAGCTAGCAGATATGATTTGCATTTGATTTGCATTGTGTTCTGATGAAGTGTCAGTGGTGTCAGTCTAAAACCAATTACATTCATATAGGCAATTTGAATTTGTTTGGATGAAAACATGGTCATTTTCTCTCTGAAGGAAAATTTGGTTCATGTTTTGATGTATGATTGCCACTTATAAATTATCCTCATGTTTAATCGAGTAGCTTTTACAATTTAAAATGACAGTGTACCTACCCATGTCATGTCAATTATGTGATATGATGTATTTGTATGCACTCGCACTCAGCAAAGGTCGATGTAAAATGAAATCAGCTAAAAAAGCCTAAATAGCATACCAGATTGCAGGAATGCATAATTTAACTCTACCTGCCTGATTGGCGGTGCACGCAATTGATTTACTGTACAATGTTGGCTGTATTTATAGGGCAGCATTTTGTGTTGTCGTGAATAAATAAGATGCGTTATTTTTTATATTTTTTGGTCGTCATGTTTTGAGAAAGAGAAAGGATGTTTTCGCAAAAGGCATTGGGTATGCTGTTCGCTGTTCGCACTCAAGTACAAAAAAAATCTGAATGAGAAATTATAATTTAAGGTTACAACTTTCACCATATTGATTGAAAGCCATCATTATCCAGAGATAAAGATCGCAAATAAAACTTCAGACTCATATATACTAATCTGAGCGCATGTCAATATATCCAAACGCTTAAAAATACGTCTATGACTGTACTTTATATGAAATTAATTTATTGTAATATTTTTCGTTATTACTTCATTTTGTCGTAAAAGTTCATAAACTAAATTTTTCTCTTCTTTTGATGGTATGACAAAACTTATTTTTGTGACAATCTAACAAAATAATAATACTACATCACTTCACCATGTATTCTCGCCTCTTTGTTTTTCTTCCTTTGTAGCATCATTCTTCCTCAATATTAAATGCCCGTGTTTGTATTACCGGATCCGAAAATGGACCAATTCCAACGTTATTAAATGCTTGGACCACAACTTTGTATGGAACTGTGGAACTGTGGATAAAAGTCAAGCCCAATTAATCTTTCAGAAATAATAATGGATGTCTGGTGTGTGCCACATTAAATAAGCACTTACTCGAAAACGGTTATCCGTTGGGAATATAATGTTCCCAAAGTTTTCTGAGGATGTAGCATGTGAATTTCATACGGTTCATTTTCCTGCGAAGAAACCTTTTTTAAACCAATATTGTAGCCGAGCAATGCTCCATTCCATGATGTCCTTGGTGGGGGCTTCCATGAAGCTAGAAGAATATTTTCGTCAATAGCTTTTACCTAATTCAATTACACACAAAAAAATTCATATCTCCATTTTCACTTCATACTTTATTTATGAAGATATGACTACGTTACTTTAACGTCCACAGGGGCTGCAGATGGAAAATCCTCCGCCGTCCGCACAATAATTGGCAAGGAAGGTGCAGACACATTATTATTGGAAACCGTCATTATTCTAAAGTGAAACGTTGTCCACGGCGAAAGTCCGGAAACGCACGCTGCAAACGTATTTCCATCATTAATTAGATACTTGGAAACCTTGTCATGTTGCCAGTAGGTGGTCCCCCGGCTGTTCTTAAACTCAATTATGTAGCCAGTTATTTCCGGGTAATTGAACGAGTCAGGAGCATTCATGGTACTGTTAATGTCTCCATTGTTGCTGTTGCTGGTGAATCTAAAATTGTATCTGGGTGGGTGCCATGCAAAATATGCTGCTCGGGATGTGATGTCCAACAGCTTGAAATTGGAAGGTGGTGTGAGTGGAGCTGTCGGGACTCTTGTGTTTTCTATTCCATTAAAATTGTTTCAAAATCTCTTACAATTTACACATATACATTAACTACGGGCATAATTTGTTTTGTGCAAACCGTAATTTATACTTTATATGGCTTATGTTTGCATTCATTTTTTCAAAAGTACCTTTACTCTGAAAGTGTAATTTTATAGATGCGCTGTTTGGAGCTGGCGCAGTAGTCACATTATTACTAATCGTGCAAACCAGGTCACATCTCGTCTTGGGATCAGCTACGGTGTCATTAAATTTTATTTCCATTTCGGAATCTGTATCAAGATCATATACATATATTATGTACATGTGCATATGTGTTTATAAATTCATTATATTTTTTTACCACGAAAAGGATTAACAAATTTATGTGCTTATTTATAGTTTCTTTTACCCTGGCCAGGTAGCTTGATTATACTCGTACAACTTGAGCTCCCATTACTATCCTCCGTATACCGATACATTTCCCACTGATAAAACACTTCATTCTGATCGGATGCAGTATTCCCACAAATACTCCCTGCTTCTCCACCACCACCACCACTACTACTATTTACAGCACACACAAATTTCACCACGATACCTGGGAGGATAGGTCCCGGTGGGATTTGCTTAAGAACTGGAGGCAGTAGATTTGTCGCATTATTCCCTGCATTATTATCATCCACTGTACTGCTGCTAATCACACTTATGTTGCTAATACTTTCTTGTTGTTGATAATGCAGTAATGCTGCCAAGTTTAAGTAATACAAAATGTTATTGAAAACTTGAATCATCTTTTGATTCTTTTTTCTTGTTATTACTATATAAGATACTATAGCAGATATAAGCTGCACAAAACTTTTCAATAATTCGAGATAAGGTAGTGATGATGATCAAGTGACTTTGACTTTGACCAGTTGACCTTCTTTGCTGAGCTAGGTATACATATAATACCAATGTAGAATGTAGAACGTAGACAACGTGGGCATAAGGTAAAAAGAGAAGAGTTTTATAAAGGAACGGAGCAAATGTGTTGTTTTGTGGATTTTGGAATGTGTGGAGTGGAGTGTGGTGGACGTGATGCGCAATTCGTGTGGCAAAGTCAAAGTGCCGGAAAATGAGTCATATAGTCATACTCAGACAGTGCCATATTCATATATCTGTAGTCAGTCATCATAAAACCATAATTGAAACATAATATTTTGGAAAAGGGAAGGAGATCATCTTAAGAAAAATACTACAACCCATTCAAAATACATGTTATTTTCGTGGACATGTGTTACATGTATGTATAATACTACACTACACCCAATAAAGAGAAAACTAAATAGCTTGGGAAAGCAAGAAAAAGACTGATAAAGACGATATGAAGATGAGCGGCATAGTTATATTAAATTCCAATAAACCAATGAATGAATTTCAATCATTTTTACCAATAATTTTTTTGATAGAACTTTATAACTTTGGTTAAAAAGCTTGGTTAAACCACACTATATACGTATATATATATATAGTAAACCGGAAATGATTATCACATCACCAAACCTCACCAGCAGCAGACTTTGATAAAGCAAACTAAACTGTGTATATACCTAGACGCTTTTTTGGTAAAATGGTAAACAACACGCTTTTATTTATTAATATCAAAGATTCATACTTTGTACTTCTCTTTTTTTTACGAGGGATGGGAATATCTTGGAATATCCTGTGGTTCCCGTCCAGACGTCTCTTAATCAACCATCCTCCGCAATGTAGTCATAAATTATAAACTGAAGTACTGATGCTTCTTCATGCATGTATGTACAGCATGCTACATATAACGTGTAAAATGGGCCTTTGAAAGAAATCTCTGGCTTTGGCCATTTTATTGAGACTGAAAGCAACGTATTATTATTAGCTGTTGTAACTCAATAAGTGGTTTGTTAAATATAAAAATAATTTGTGGTTGGTAGATATGTATATTTATTACTATTATTACATTATTTATAGGTTTATGTAATGTATACATAAATAAGCATGCATATGTATGTACATACGTATCGTCAGTTTCCAATTTTTCATTGCAAGGTCAGCTTCAATGTGATTATTATTACCATTGACCAGACCAACATCAACTTGTACTAATAGGATGAGTTCTCTAAATCATTCAACGCTGCCACTTTTACCTCCACCACCACCCACGCATTGAAATAATATGCAATGAATTATGTTAGCTTTATACTGTGATTAAAAATAGTCAGTATTTAGAAGTGTACCGAATGGCAAAAGCATATAGTAAAGCATATAAGGTTTCTAAGTAAAATTAATAAAAACTATTATTTATACACATAAACGCATATAAACATCGCGATCATAATATCATTTTAAATAGAAATACCATTCTTTTTAATAATTTAGAAAATAATTAACATGAAAAAATATTTACAGTTTTCCCTTTATGTTAAATATAAAAATGTATTTAAGGTGATTATAAATAGTATTAATTATTCCTGTCCCCCATTGCATTACTTCCATATTCACTTCACGTCGTCATCATCATTATCGGGATGAGGGCGCGCATCTTTATTACTTATTGATGATGACGGATTTGCCGTTTGCTTGCAGCTTCTGTTGTTATTATGATGAACATAGATAAACGTTGCTGTTGAATCACAATCATCACATTCAGGGACTACGTTGTTGTTTTCGTTTTCATTCAAATTAATTTCCACAAAATCCTTCACACCGAATTCATCGTCCCCGGCTCCCATGTATGCTTTCAGACAGTTGTCGTCTGCCTCCTCCTGAAGCAAGTCATCTTCACTGTTCAAGGCATCATCAGTTTTCATGATCTCTGCATTATTGTTGTTCTGATCAACACAAAAATAGCCTCCAGCAGGACCACCACCAGAGTATAAATAGGAATTGGCTCGGCTAGTCATCGGAGTTCGGAATGCTTCCGACCTTCGTACCCCTTTGGATCTGATTTCTCCCACAGAAATAAGTTTATTCTGGTCGCAAATGAAGCAAAAGAGAGAGATGAGCTCGGTAAACTTGAAAATTCCAAGACAAGCGAGAGTCGCGACGGTCATGTGGGATTGTTGATTGGGATAGTGAAAAATCTCAGTGTGTTCCAGCAGGCAGAGTTGGGGACTTCGAAAGAGGTAAAGGCCGTAGAGAATCAAGCAGGTGGTCAAAATATCGCTGATTATTAATCCAAACGTGAATGCTCTTGCCAAAATGGGATCCTATTTGGAGGACATACATATGTGTGCCCCCACAAGAAACCTGATTACTATAATATAATTTATAATAACTACATGAAACAAAGCAGGACATTATTACAATTAGCTACTTACAAAGCAAGTGACGAAAAATTGAATAAAGCCTTTAATGCTGAATAGAACACAGGTAGCAACATAAATTTGTATCGATTTCTCTGAAAATGGCAAGCTTCATATTAGCAAAACGTGTCTAAATTTTAAAAGCAAAATGGTATGGATTCTTATTTTTTTTAAAGATTTTTTCAATATTAACTAAAAAGATATCCAAATTCGCGTGGCTTGACATTTGTCAAGAAATCCTTCCCACATTTAACCGTAATAATATGTTGAACGTCCTTATTTAGAGGTAAAACGGAATCCCAGCTTGAGGCAAAAGTAATTTTATCTGTGAAGGAGGACATGAGTGCCCAGTAGTACAGGGATAGCAAGCCAAAAAACTTAAAGAGAGATAAAAAAAAACATAATAATAATAATATATTCAAAATACTCATTCATGGAGTTGTTGTAGTATGCATATAATCGATGCATTTTATGCATACCAGATTTAGGAAAGCAAAAATCCTGCATAGCGTCTTTGTAGGGAAGACTCCACACGAACACATTATGAGCCCGGCCTCTTTCTCTCCGATAACAAAATCAATTACTTTTTTCTTCACGAAAATATTTACGGAATTCCTTCTCCTCAGAATTGAAATGAATAAATATATTTTATATTCCTTTTAACTACTACCTAAACTAAAAGATGTTTTTTTAACCTTTGAAACAGAAAAACTTGCTTATCTAATATGACATATTTTATTATGACATTATAGATTGGAACTTGCATTCCAAAAGCATTGTGAAAATGCTTATCCCGGTGTGGATTTTTTTCGGTGGATCGATAGAGTGTACGTTATTGTTAATCCTATTAATAATGCTCTTCTATGACTATGGCAATTATCGGACATGATTTGAAGATGTTTCAATTTGGCAACTAGCCACATTCATTTCATCATTTCATATTAACACAACACCACTTGATTTGTTGTCAATGTTGAATTTATAGGTATAAACGTAAATGTAATTAGTTGTTGGGAGCTAACCGACGATATAGTCTAAATATGTAGAAGGACTCGAGTATGATGATATCGGTGGATGTTCAACTTTTGTGTTGTACTGAAAAAAAATCATGATTTTTGTTTTTATTAATTCTGACGTTTTTTTACCTGCCCGTTTGTGTTGTATGGCAGTTGTTTTGTTGATAATGAAAATGAATGATGGAATGTTGAATGTGACAAAATGTTTCCTGCAGACTTACATTTAGATGTAAATAGAATCTACATTGTAGAATCTACAATGTAGATACGTGTGCGGAAACATGTGCAGTGAGGCTTACAATGACTTATTTCTGAGAAAGCACCTGAACGGATTCCCTTACAGACAACAAATGAAGGTACTATACGCAATTTGAAAATACACATATGCCATAAATATATTATTGACTATTGATGTTATAGCTATGTACCTAAATAAATACTTCCATTTCTAACCCATTGCAAGTAATTCAACCTAAAATACATAATTCATATACTTCAAGATTTACAAAATCGATAAATGACGCTAAATGAGACATGCATTATTTATTGTTATTTATTATTGGGATTCAATTGAGTAGAAGAATGTTATTTTTTAAACAGTCTTGCAGCTAAAATTGGAAGAGCTAACTTTTACTTGATTAGCTGCGTACATGAAATATGCACATGCACACAAAAAAATACATACAAACAGGATAAATCAAATCAAAATTATATTTATTAGCAACACAATGAAAACGTGTTGTTTTTCAACTTGCACGTTACGCACGTGTACTGCTTTGTGTTAATTACAAAACCTTATTTTACTTTCACCTTCCATCTAACTGGTAACTACCATAAATAAATTATTATTAATATCCGTATAATATGGTATGTATAATATGGTTGTAGGTATTGCATACCTACAACCTAAGACATATGTTGCTCATGGGACAAGGAGATTTGCTACAAATCCAATTACAATTTAGTTCAGCGAATATTTCCACTGGCATATAGATACTCAGCATGCATATTTACCACTCCTGAAAATTGAAAAAGAAAGTGATAGTGCAAAATAATCCAATTAACCATCCATTACACCATTGATAATCCAGTTCATTGTAAATAGAGCGTCATTATAAATTAGGGGTTGTCACTGTTTCGTTTGTAGTCCGTTCCGTACAGGTAATAGCAAGCAGGAAGATTAATCACGAATCAGTATCAGAACACTGCGCAGTGAGTCTCCACCAATCAATGCACAACCCATGTATAATTTTTCTCTGTAGCTTTGCTTCTTTGTGTTTTTTTCTGGCACTTTTACACGTGCATGCAGATTGCACATATTTTAGTGTGTATATGAATGAATTAAAGATTTCAATTTCTTAAATTCGTGTACACTGGAGACCAATTTCTTCACATTTACGAGTACATACGTATACTGGCCCACAAGTTTGTTAACAATGTCCCCATATACGATATGAAAATATTGTAGGTATATTATTGATCAGAGTTGAACTAAATCAGTGAATTAATGGAATATTTGCCTCACACTTGATTTGCTCTACATTTTAAAAATTAAGTCATCGGTAAAGATTCCAAGTCATGTCCAAGTGAGCGCAACTTGTATAAAATACAAACTAAATCTAAAAAATTGTGTCCTGTAATACAACTGCTGGGAAACCGAGTGTATCCAGGAATTAAATTATATTATGCCGCGTCACGCATAAAAATATTTGTTAATTACATATTCTCAAATATTTTTCATGAGCGTTATTTTTTTTAAATGCTTACATCGCACGGCCAACGGTGCAGAATTTCAACCGGTCAACGACTGCATTTGTCACATGCTCTCACATAATATGCTAATACAATTAAATACTTCCCCGTCATAATTTTTACTATAGATTCATAATAATATATTATGCATGTTTTCAATGGTGGTGCTATTTTTTCACGCTTTTACCTTCCATTATACCCACTTACCACTTCCACCAACTCGACTTCCGCATATTTATGTTTTAAAACTGCTCCATTCTTTTATGCAAACAGAATATAGGTGCATATATGAGAAAGGAGTGAAGAAGAGGCGTATATTTTCACTGGACTGCTGCG
Organism: Zhuqinia jingwanae; assembly: GCA_027744095.1. Lineage (NCBI taxonomy): Eukaryota > Metazoa > Arthropoda > Collembola > Entomobryomorpha > Paronellidae > Zhuqinia > Zhuqinia jingwanae. The sequence continues at coordinate 8,816 of JAHZNC010002912.1, forward strand.
CTCAATTTTTACTTGTTCAGTTGAGTTGCGAATGTAATTTATCAAAATGAAATTTTTAGCCCTGTTTTTCAATGGCATAATATGACAGGAGGAGGATCACTCGGAGGAAGATGGGGATATAAAACGCTTTGTCTTTGAAATAAAATAGATATGGCACATTATAGTCATGTTAGCTTTATCTGCATGTTTTCATATTCGGATCACTTTATATCACCATCGCTAGAAAGAACGCATTCATTTATATTGCTTCATATACTATTTTCATGTCAATTTTTTTTCCTGTGCCTCACTCCTTAATCTCATAATTCTCATATTCTCATATCATGGCTTACAGAGAGTTTTGGTGAAGAGACAAATGGGATTACCATCACACACAAACAACGTGCAAAGCATGCATATTACATCGTTATTTTCAGACTATCGTAACAATCAAAATTGTAAATCCAAATCCTACAGAGAGAAGAAAATCTCCTATCTTTTTCCAATTTGAACATTCGTTTGGAGGAGTAAAATAATAGCAATGGCCCATTCTAGTCATAATATAAGTGTCCCAAAACAAACAAATTCTAAAATATGTACATAGTTATATAATACGATGATGGTGCTGTTTCAGTTGTTTGAGAAGCAAATGCATGGATTCTCACTTTTGACAGATACAGACAGAAAGTATTTCATGATCATGATCATTATTATACGTATGTATATGCCTACATACATACATATAGCTTTAGCCTAGCAGTAAACACAACAGACCACAGGTAGTAGTAAGCCTATTTTTTCTTCACATTTTTTACAACAATGACAGTTGGCACTTATCAGCAATAAAGTGGTATTTTCATCTTTGTCCGTTGCGTTGTGGCAGCGATATCTTGAAATGAAACATGTGTACCAGACCATGAAATATAATAGAACACTGTTGTTGCCACTTTTGTATATTATAGGCAATATGAAACGACTAGTGGCATGTCTTCTTGAAATGTCTGTTTTTGATACAGATCATTTGGGATAAAGCTACACAAAAACCCTGTGTTTTTTCCCAAATGATTTATCATATCATATCTCATTTTCATTTTCAAACCCCTTTCACAAAGTCCAAAGTCATAATCACCATCATCATCATCATCATCGACATTAACTACGTTGAAGTCCACTGCCAAAACAACATATAAAACAAAGTTTTTTTTTGGCTGCTGAAATATGTTGCTGGTAAAAATATAAATACAAAAAAATGCAATGCATAATATATAGTACAGCTCTTACATTTTTACACACTTCATTGTTCACTTCATTGTAGGTACACGCACCATTGTATACACACTACATACACAATACCAAAAGTGTAGAGGGAAGAGAATAAGTGGAGGAAAGAGTTAACGAATCTCACACATCTTGTTGTAATTGTAATCATTATATAATACAAAAAGCAAATGAAACCAGCAGCAGCAGCATTACTACTACTACTGCATCTTCTACATTCACAAGTCACATCACTTCCAACTCTGGCTTGTAGTTCACAGGACACACACATAAAAAACCAAGTCGCCACGACATGCACTTACTTAAAGCCCATGAATAAATACGACTATCTAACCCGACCAATCTAAAAATGCATGCGTACTTTGCCATGTGAAGTGTGTGCTTTTTTTAATATAAAAAAACCAACATTCATCTATTCATCATTCATTTCATTTTACATCTATCCATCTTATTATTATTTGAGTTTTGTATATGGCTCTCCTCACTTCACAATTCACATCTCCTCAAGTCCATTCTCTACTCTCCCAAACACAACTTGCTTGCCTGTGCTGTTGTATGGTGAATAGTGAATACCAAACAAACAAGCCAACAAACTACCAGCCAACTACCAGTCCGTTTTTTATCGTTTACTATGCAGTGTGTTGTTCAGCAGAAGTAAAAAAAGCTCTAGTCATAGTCAAGTCACTAGAATCATCTACATCATCATCATCATGATATCATAATATAAAGCAAGCAAAAGGGGAAATAATTTTTATATAAAAATCCGCAGCTTCACATCTCTTCACCAGTCGCTCACCGATTCTCGAGGAGAGTTGTGAGAAAGACAGAAAAACAGTCAGTTTTATTCAGAGAGAGAGAGAGAGGTGCATAGCTTTAGCTTGGGCATGTATTTTATACAGCAACCTTCATAGGTCACTGTGCTTAGAGAACTCTCATTTCTGTTTATCATCATCAAATTAGTGTGATTCTGATTTGTCATCGAATCGGCGACACTACGACAGCCTCATTATAAGATTGATGAAAAACTGAAATCCACTGTAGGGGTAAACTCAATACAAAATCTATTTTTGTCCCTAAAGTGAGAAAAAATTACCGCACTAGTTAAAATAGTGTCAGTGTGTATACAGATCTGAGGTGGTGATTCATTTATGCTGTATTTTGTGGTTGGTTGGTACACTTTTGTTTGTGAGTGCGAAATATTACGTACCGTTTCAATTGAATGAGTGACATCATGTCTAATCTATTTTCATCTCTGTGCCCTCAGTCAACATCATTATCAAACGGAAAGAAACAAAGCTGTATGTAACAAAGTGCAAAAAGTGCATACACTTATTGTAAAAAAAACAAAAACAAAAGATATTTAGTAAAACGGTAGATTAACCTTCACCTGAAACCAGCAAGGGTAAGAAAGGCATTGTACCTCACACATAGCTCATTATAACGCAGATAATTATAAGAAGCTATGCTAAAGTGCAATGAGTGTGCGTGAGTAGTGTAATAATAAGCTGTTAAGTCATTGGATCTCTTTTAAAACGATCAAGAAAGAGGTGCAAATAACGGTGAAGAAATTTTATACCGCAAAATATTTTGCTGATTCATGTAAAACATATGCACATACATGTATTTTGGAAATACTGTTACCCAAGTGGAAATGACATACGACCTTGCGGAAGAGTCAGAAACAGAATCAGCATCATCTGCAGCAGCAGCAGCAGCAGCCATGCAGTTTACTCGTGCAAAATCATCTCACTTGCCTTTGGCAAGTATACTAAATAGCAGCCGTGGTGGCGGTGGTGATGATGATGGTGGTACTTGTTCCAATTTGTCCTCTTCTCTTTATAATTCATCTGGCAGCCAGCTGCAGCGAAGAAAACTCTTCCTGGCTCCACCAAAAACAACTTTTGTAGTTGGTAGAGGAGTTGGAAAAGGAAAAACAAATTACTCTTCGTCTTCATCATCCACAGCCCATGTTTTGCTAGTAACATTACTTGTAACAATAATTTTATGTGATTTGCTGACATCTCCAGCGTACTCCTCTCCACTCCCTTCCTCAAGTGCTTGGAGCTTGCCAACTCTCAACTACTTGTTTAAAGACACAAAAACAAGGTCACAGTCAACCCAGTACAAGAGGGAGAATGAAAATGGCCAAAGTCATAAGCCAAGCAACTTTCAGTCTGCATCATCCCCTGGAATTGGTGGGAACTTGCTGGAAAACGGCAACAACGAAGATGGAAACAGCAAAGTTTCTTCAACCGGAAGACTGATCTCAGCTCATGATATTCGACTGACAGACAACTGGGGCTGGGCTAGGCGTGGGGACCCCCAAACCACCACAGAACAAAGGCGGAAGCAGAATATTAGGCATAGCAAGAGTAAGCATAAACAGAGGCATCACTACGCATCTTCACCATCATACCATGCCTCTTCCGGTTCCGGTGGTACCGGCAGCCGAGGAAGGAAAAAGGATAGAACGGACAACCTCTTATGTCCATTTGATGAAATCCGAGGACCCGATGGAAAGTGTCGGAAGGCTCCTAGGTTTAGTTTGTATCGTGTAGGGAGGAAGTAAACTTAGTTACATAATATCACACAGTCATTTAAAAAATCATTTAAATGTTAATCTTAAAATAGTGGACGAATAGATTACAAAAAAAATGTTAAGATGTTGTTTTATTACATGACATAATGATGATATATAACTAGCTCTAATTATGATGTGTAATGATTAATGATTGATTATAATGTAAGTAGACATCGTTAAAACAATTAGCGCATGTTTAATGTGCAATTTTAATGGCTCTTCTTTAAAAAAAAAAAACACAAGAAGTTGATTCTATTAGGTGTATGTGCATGTATGCATAATACATATATATATAACATGTCATAAAGTAGTGAGATGAGGAATTACCGCATGAATTTGCCACTTTAGTATTGTAAGTGCAGCAATTTTATACGGAATTGAATTAGAGTTCTTGGGTGGTGGAAGAAGATGATTATGACAAGACAAGGCCAAGGTTTCTCAAGGTCCCTTTTTCACTGTTCCTCCAATTCCACTTCTTACGACGCCTGGCATTTTTTGTTGGTGTTGTCTGGCCTGGTCTGATAAAGATTAAAGAAATGGGAGCAATAGAAAAATGCAATAATGTTCTCTCTCTCTCTCTCTCTCTTTCCACTACTATACAATGCAATATATTACATTGCTATTTTTGGAGTAGTAACAATTTTTATTGTCACAAAATGAATGAGCGTGGGTCTCAGTCGAAATAGCTAGTATAGTGTAGAGTAGAAATGTTATGATGGCTATATGTATGAATGGGCTTGTCTCTGAAAGAAAGGGTGTGTTTGTGTAGCACACGTACATAAATTATTATATGAGATGTTATATCAGAGATATATGCGATACCATAAAAAAAGTAAGCCAAACCATTACTCATATAAAAAATAGTCCATGAAGTGCAGTTTGTTGGGATGCAGCACAAGCCAAAAGAATAAAAACAAAAAGTACCAAAAAATAATTGTGCAGAAGCGAAAATAAATAGGAGACGACTACTGATTCATTAATATGATGGATGAGGATGACGTGGTGAGTCATCCGTCTTATCTTGGAGGCTACTTCGTCATTGTTTACTGGTGATGACGTTATGGACTATGCAATAAGAAGAAGGCGAATTAAATAATAGAAAGATATGATGTGCATGAAGGTATTTATGTGTAACTAACAGGCATATATAATGAATGTATGTGCAGAGAAGGATTACGCTTGTGCAAGGGCAACAGAGACAAATGACAGTGTCATTATTATGTCATAAAACTTGAACTGTTGTAGAACCCACGTGGATTCTACTAAATAAATGAAGTATAATAAATATTATAAATAAGGAATGCTGGGCTTACTGGCATATACATACAAACATATATACATATATATACCTATTATATATAGGTCATAGTTTTTACCGGAAAGCAAATCAAATATTGCCGAGTCATTAAATTTTTTTTCTTCAGTTTTCTTACAAAATGTTCATATCAATATTATTAAGTGATCTTGTGTATTTCATATTCAAACTGTATCAAAAAGGACGTAAGTACAGATAAGCATATATATTTATAGCAAGAATAGGTATCATCATATTATGATGCTATAGTGGATCCTATGATGAAAAGGTAAGATGAGTTACTTTACTACATGCAGCTAATTTAACAAGAAAAAAGTCACACAGTACAGTGGTATCTCCATGTCTCATTTTTGTAAAGCGTTTTAAATGAGTCAGTATTGCTTATTCATATTACATTACAAATATAAACAAACATAGGTAATCATTTTTTTAGGAATTAAATAATAATATAATAATTATTATTATTATCACCTTTTAATTTTTTACTACCGTATAAATAAATATTATTCACTGTTTACTACACTAAATACACTAAATACAACGTTATGTACTGTATCATACTACAATCCAATCCAAATAAGGCTGTTGTTAATGTACATNACTAGGTACAATCCAATCCAAATAAGGCTGTTGTTAATGTACATATATATGGTATGTAACTATGTAGGCTGGATATACAAAATTAACCATACAACCATACACGATGACAGTGTCAAAAATGTGGTGAACTTTAATGAAAAGTTCATGGAAAGTTGGAACCAAGAAATTGGTTGCATTTTAAAACAAGAGGCTGTAAGAAAAAAACAGTATGTTGTCTGTAATAAAAAAAACCAAATTGCGTTTATTATGAAACTACCTCAATAAAAAGTGAATTATAAAGTGTTCAAAACCAATTGTTTCGTGATACTCATTAATATGCATATGTATTAACAATTAAGGAAACTCATTTTTCATTCCGTCTTCATATGTCACTTTTATATTGCATCTTATCTACATTTTGATAAAACTTATTTTTTTGTCTCATTTTTTATTTAAATTACTATCGCCATAAAAAATATATGATGCTGTGTCTGTCTGACTGTGTACCTGTGGATTTCTCAATATGTGATTTGATTCTCAGAACTGGATAGCCAATCACATAATAAAACGCTTTACATACACGCATATATTATTGAAGTCTCAGTTCCAGTTATCCGATTTAACGATCAAAAGATATTACTTTTTTGAGATATCCTATACTACTACTGCTCTTTCTGAAAATTAGGAACCTTTGCACCCACACTCATATATCTCATGTACCTACATCGATGTTCATGTCATCATCATCAAAACCATCTGCCTTTCATTGCAACTCCAGCTACAGCTTTCCTCTTTCGTCATCATAAAAGGTTATAAAAGAGCAGAGCATGGACACACATAATACGTCAAAAGATTACCAGAGTTTTTTTTAACAAGATCTCATTTAAACAAAAAAAAATTTAATGAATATAAGCAGAAAAAAAATGTTAGTCGAAAAGAACAGGAACCCGTGGCATACTGTTATCGTGAATAGTATCACAATATTATTTGAACTCTTCTCATGATCGTATCATCATAAATGCCAGAATCCAAAAAAAAACTCATCATTATCATGTTATCAAAAGAAAGTAATAATAAAAAGTGTTTTGTGTTTCATTTCAGTTCGTTACTCACCGCATGCCTATAATAATACACACCTTCATCCTTATTTGGTGTACGTACATCAGCATAATAATAAATTGTTATTTTTAGAAATCTCATTTTGTTCTGCTGATGGAATAATTTTCACACTCCGGTTGGCACAAGGATGGTAGGATCTATGCTAACCAAGATTGCAAAAAGAAAAATTCGGCCTTTACGGTGGCAGAAAAGGGCAATGCATTTCTTTTCTTTTTTTCTTTCAAGCAAATAATATCAAAATTTCATGGCTTCTGTGCGGTCGTGATCACTTTATATATTCCAGTCGCATTGCTCATCATCATTATCATCACATCGTGAAAACATTTCATTTCGTTACTCACCGCATGCCTATAATAATACACACCTTCATCCTTATTTGGTGTACGTATTTACATCAGCATAATAATAAATTGTTATTTTTAGAAATCTCATTTTGTTCTGCTGATGGAATAATTTTCACACTCCGGTTGGCACAAGGATGGTAGGATATGCTCTATGTTAACCAAGATTGCAAAAAGGAAAATTCGGCCTTTACGGTGGCAGAAAAGGGCAATGCATTTCTTTTCTTTCTTTTTTTTTCAAGCAAATAATATCAAAATTTCATGGCTTCTGTGCGGTCGTGATCACTTTATATATTCCAGTCGCATTGCTCATCATCATTATCATCACATCGTGAAACCAAAAATGGCTTTGTTTGACGTGTCGTTGATTTGATCCAAGAGAATGTGAATGCACTCAAATAAATGGTTAAATGGGTTGAAATGTTGAGAATGGGTTTGTGATATTCAATATTGACATCTGTTCATACTATCAAGAAAATCATACTACATTGTACATACTTCATAAAACTATATTTCATTATAAAAAAAATGACATTTGATATATTAATGTAAGTAATGTAACACAAAACAGACACAATGACTTATAACTTGAATGCTATCCTTGTAGCAAGCTTGATGGTCTATATATAAAATAGCTCAAATAGTAGCGTTTATATGTCGCTGCTATAAAAGCTAATCTGCAGCACTTTCTGGTCTAATCGGCCACTTGACATTTCCTTCCATTTACCATTAACAATGCAATCATATTATACGTATGTAATATTCTCTCTTTTTTTACCTTTTACTTTAGCACACCATACCCTAAGCCAACTAAACATTAAAGATTACGACATGCATATTATATTGGATGGTTGTTGTTGTGACTGTTGTTGTTGGGTTATATAGTGTGACTTTTCTTGGAATGTTATGATAAAAGGCTCAGTTTTATTACCATTTCTGTTATAGCAATTTATTATTAGTTTACCACTTACCACAAGATCGGCCATAAGTCTCTTTATATGCAACATACTTCTTTTTATAATAAACACTGCACTAACAAAAAGAAAAAAATTATTTCTTCAACTCTTATTATTATTATAACCAAAAGCAATGTAATATATGCAGTAGTGTACATATTTGCCCATTAATATGAAGCATATATATGTTTTTTTCTAATGCTCTTGTGAAATGGTTTGGAATGTAATTGCATCCCCACTCACCCTCTCTACGTTCCAGTATTTTTTTACACGGTTGCTCTTGACTTTGGAATTTTTTCTCCGCAGCAAACACACGGTCAAGTACAAAATAGAAAGTGTGCTTATTTGATAGACACATAAATTCGTTGTAATCGCTGAATAAAATCTGTGTTGTGCAATAAACTTAATTGATTTCCCCCCTCTAATTCATAGGCATTTCCAATTGTGACATTCATTTTTTTTCGATAATTTTTCTGTTTCTTTCAATGTGAACAAAGTTTTCAATCTTATGATCTACTGCATATGTTTACATCCCCCACAGACAACGCAAAGTGTAGCTCTCAATAAGGTTGTTGTCTTCCAAACCAAAACAGAATTTTATTCTGTTTTTTTTTCTAATGTGATAATTGTCATAATGCAGCAATACTGCTGCTGACTTGAACACGCGTATAGACTTCTGGCAGCAAAATAAAAACATCAAAATCTACCTACAAGTTCAAGTTTTTTAACATCATCAGATCAGATCTTCACAGCAGAACAGAATTGGGTGAAGAAAATGGAAGAAAAACAATTGCCGACTTGTTCCTCGGGATTTTCCTTTTTTGCCATTCTTCTTACGTTCTCATTTTTTCTTGCCATCAGCGCATCAGCATCAAATACGGGCACCAACACCACCAGTAGTAGTAGCAAACCTTTACCCAGTAGAGGTAATATCGCAATCCCATTGACATCCCAATTACATTCAGCAGAAGAACGGCAACAAGGGATAAAGAATGTACAGCAAACAGGAGAAGAAAAAGTAAAATGTAAAACCGAGCAAGGCAGCTATGTAGACTGGTGGGTATAAAATACAAGGAGAATAAAACGGAACATGATTGCAGACTGCGTTAAATTCAAGTCGCTTTTTTATATCAATATCAAATCATAAACTTAATGAGGAAAAATAGGCATTTTACAGTGTTCATTATTTTATTACGAAAATTTCGCACGATTTCCTCTAAACATTGATTTATATAACAAAATGCTAGTCACTATAACTGGATTACAAAAGAGGAAATTTTATTGCATGTTATAATATGTACATAGGTATACATATGCTCTCAGCTAAACCATGATTTAAAAAATGTAATATTATATTTATATGCCTATCATGAACAGCTCTCTGCGCGTTCTGTATTTTATGTTTATTGTTTTATGGGATTTTTTTCCCTGTATAATAACTTTGTTGTATGTATACTTTTTGTATAAGGTTTATTGCCTACAAGCTACCTAAAAATCGGACTTCCTCTAACGTTCTCGTTCGTGCTGGTTTGGCGTACGCTTACATTCTTCCTCCACAAACTCTACGTCATCCAACACCCACCACCACCACCGTAAACATTTCCGTTAATGAAAATGCTTCAGGGAACAAGGGGTCATTTTCTGGAGGACACGACAATCTGAATACTTATTTCCCAGTTGCTAAAGACTCAAATTCATTTACAACAGAAAACGTCAGCAAGTCTGCTGCTACTGCTGCTGCTGCTGCTGCTGCTACATGGACACTTTCAGCCATTGGAATTGATTCTCCTGGATCAATGGTTGGGCAGACTCTTGAAAAATTGTTTGTGAAGGTAAGAGAAAAAGAAGATGTGAAGAAAATGCTAGGTTTTGATGAGGATAAATATGTTTGCTATGCCATTGAAGTAAGATTTTGAGTAGATTGTTGGATGAGGAAAAAAAAGTCAATCTCGTTGGTTTGGTTGTTTGTCTGGAAGAAAAAATTGCATTTTATCCCATGTCCTTTTCCTAATAACACGGTCTCGTATTCTTTATCCTTTTATTCTGCCTATATATGCATATGCATACCTACCTACTTTGTATTTTTATACGTCATACGTGGTAGTACTTCTCCTTCATGAATGTGCTCTGAAAATTCTAGAATCCTATCTAATAAATAACCTTGAAATTAAATGCACGGTTATTAGCGTGCAAAAACAGTAAAGTGGTTGTGACCAGCACAAAAAGAAAATTGTTAGTACAGACAGACCGACAGTCAAAAGTCAAAACATTATAGTTAACAACACAGTCTATTAGTGTAATTCAACGTTTGAAAGTAGCAAAAAAAAACAAGATTAAAAAGAGATGGCACAGAGCACAAGTTTTCACAATCACCTATGCCTATATAATATATTTTTTGAAATGCCTGATTAAACAAGACACAAAAGCAAAAACAAAATATTGTTGGGGACGTGGTTTGGTTATGGAATGTGGTATACATTGTAAATACATGCCCCCCACATTTGCAATTGAAAAGGTGATGAAATATTTTTGATTGTCAAAAAGTGATCAAAATATTATATTGATGATGAATGAAAGGAAATTATTATGCAACATCGTAGATGGTTCATTTCATGCATAGGTATGTATATAAAATATTGTAATTTCAATGTGGTTTTTGTTTTTGACTCATCAACATTTTTGAAAAAACCAGCCACACAACATTCAAACACATATATAAGCGAGTTAGATAGATTCATGAAAGGTCTTATTACATTTTCTTGACACCTTCTCACTCACTCGGATATTGGCATACCTACTCAGGTGGGGATTGATACTCGCTCCACCATCATCAATACTATCAAGCACTACGATAGTGTGATCGTGAACTGCTATAAGAATTAAAAAGTGAGGTTTGGTTTGGAATGGGGAAAATGGCAAATCCAGACCTTTGTTTACCGCAAAGAAAGTTCAAGAAAGACAATTATTATTAGACCCACCACCACTACCACCACCTTTCAATACCAGTTCAACCAAAGTCAAAATCTCAATTGATTTTGTACCTATTTAACTATGCATGTTTTATATTGGCATGTTTATACATGCATGCTATCGTTTTTTTTCGGCAGGACAATCAAGACATTGCCTACCTCACATACAATGACCAGCCTCCCGTAGGTCCCACAGCCAACTCTGGTGGACACTCAAAAGGGATAATTGTAACTAGTCTAGCCTCCGGCATTTGGATCCAGCATTCGGTGCCACATTTCCCTTTAATTGACCCTAATAACTACCATTATCAGTATCCCGCAACAGGAAAAAACAACGGACAGGTGTTCCATTGCATGAGTTTCTCATCTACTAAAGATGTGGATGATCTGGCCAGAATTTTTGAGATCACCAAGCCCCACGTTGTCAACTTTTCATTCCCTACCAATTCGTTTAAAAATGCACTGCCACAGTTGATGTCCATTGCACATCCCCTTGAATATCAAATCGAAAATAATCAATTTGCTAGCAATCACCTATCAACTCTTAATCGATCAGTTGATCAACCAGAACCACTACCAATAACAAAGGATGAGCAAGCGTTGGCGGAAGCATCATCGTCATCATCGCCATGCTTAAACGAAATTGACGAAAAGGCATGTCTAAATGGAAAATTAATAGGTAATAAAATGCCAGAATTTGATGAAAATAAGGAAGCTACCGTTGAAATTCCATTAGGCAAACAAAATTGGGACCTAATTGAGCTGCATACCGCTGGTGGCAGGACACTAAAGGCATTTGTAAAGGGACCTTCCTTCAACGAAGGTACTAATTATTTTTGATTGCAACATGTTATTATCGCGAACAAAGAAATGACGCTAAATTTCAGTAAATTTATGGAAAATTATGGAAACACACCTTTCCAAGAAAAGTGTTAATTGAATAAATGTAGCACATTTTATCTTTGAACGTATTTACCTATTCTTAAATTTACCCTAACTGACAATAATAATTATTGCATATCAATAATTAATAATGTTATGGTTTGAATTAAGCAGATATCTATTCAAGTTGGGTTGCGCCAACATACAAAACCAAGCTGGAAGTTCAGTCTTGGCTCAACGGACCCCATCCATTTCCATCCAACTGTTCACTGGTCCAGTATTCCGTGTACAACATTCTACACAAAAACATCGCAGGTCATGCCTTTTCCACTCACAACGACCACTCCAAATGGGCCATGTCTCTGACTGGTGATGAACAGTCTGTGGTTTGCATCTCTGATCTAAATAGAATGGTAACAAGCAGCCCTTATTATGTATTACCTACATACTACATGTACATGCTTTGTTTTGTTCATCTATTTTTTTTGTGTGTACTTAGAAGTTGCATTGAAACAAGAAAAAAAACATGATGATATGATGATGCTCATCAGCGTCAGTCAGTCGTCAGTCGTCAATCGTCATGTCTGACTGATTAAATGGATATTTAATTTATTCTGTATAAAACTATAAATGTTGTGTGTGTGTGGGTACTGGGTACATATGTAATACGGTGCTTTGTACGTGTATGCACGCGGAAGTGCACCTGTAACAAAAGCAGGAAGCGTAAAAACGTACTTGACTCGGTTTAATGTTATGAACTAATGCACTGCACACCCACCACCAATGACAATGTCAAGTTTACTTGATGTTATGATCTGGTTCATTGTATTTGGTGTGATTTATATATATTTTTTTATGTATCTGACTGAAAGGAGCATCAACTGAAACGTGGTGGAGTTACACTTTGCTTTACGGACGCGACAGTGTGGACGGCCTTTAACAGTTCTATAATTGATGTTCAGCCTTGCCCCAGATTGTCCAGTGGTGGTAGTTGCAGTGGCAATGGTATTGTTGCTACTACCCCTATAAATAATGTGTCATCATTGTCACCTTTAAGCGAACCAGGCTCAGTAGTTCCGTCATCAAATGAAGTAGTAAAGGCCGTTTTTAAAAATTATGGAAATCAGACAGGGGCTCAGAGTGGTGGTGGTATAATGATGTCGAGCGTAAGTAGGGACCAACAACAAAGACAGCGTCACTTATTTCAACGTCGAAAGTTGCAGCGAAAGGTTAAAAGTCGGACGTATTCATTAATGGCCATTTGAAACAATTTGTTTGGCAAACCCTTGTAAAAAATAATGTGTAAGTTGTAAATGCAAATAAAGTTTTCAAGTTGTTGTTTCGCGTATTGTGAATCATCATGAAGTGCATGTTAAATGCACACAATTTATTTGCAAAACCACGTACCAACCTATCTACTTAGTCCATATCACGTGTGTTTTTTCCTTCATTTCTTGTGAAAATGAACTGGAACACACTCAACTCATCGACCTTTGTCATTTGTTAGTAGTATGTATGTCTGTTGATTTTTTTAATGCAGCTTTTTTTGAAGTGATGATGCATTATGCATGATCCATGGTCATTTAGTCATTTGGTATAACGATAAACTAAAAAAACAAGTTGTTTTGGCAAAAATGCAGTTCTATCCATCATCAACCTCAATCTTCATAAAACCTGAAAACTACACTTTAGAGCTGTAAATATGCTACAGTTGAGCTCGTACATGTATGTTTGGTATATGTTGATATAATAATGATGACGCAATGACTGCAATTTTGTTCATGAATGAAGATCATAATGGGGCGCTAATTATGGAAATAAATTAAAATCATTAATTAAAAACAGGCTACAGCCTTAATAAAGTGTTATGTTGTTGATTTTTTAAAAATGTAATTTAAAATTGCCATAAATTGCTGGAAAAACAGATTCACTTCTAGTGTCAAGATTATAAACACTTTTAAAGCTACTACTATCATCACGAAAAGATCAGTTAGTGAAGCATGATTTGCAGCAACACTTGTAATGAATTGTGGCAAGTGTAATTTAAAATGTAGGACTTCCTTCCAATTAATTTCATCTAACTCTTCGTACTTGTTTGCACAAGTTACGAGTTACGACATCTCGTTCCTGGGTTTATTCAAAAAAAATCCTCATACTTAATTCTATTTGAAACAACAGTGTTTTCAAACATGTTTACTGTTTATAGGTATACTTTGTTGTTTTGGAGATTTTTATATTTTAGTCATGTTCCTCCAGGAAAATCACGTGTGCATATCATGTGAACTTGTAACGAGATGCTATTTTTGCGCTTCATAAGCCACTATCGTTTTCATCCTGCACGTCAAACAGTCACGCAATGATCAAAAGTAGTTCCAGACTTGCTGACAGGCAAAAACAGAAGAAGACACAGTGCTCCAACAAATCCTGAATATGTATGAATGAAATTTACATACACTTTTGTGACTGTGTGATGTCAATTTGATGTGTCTATCTGGTCTGGCAGGGTGAGTCTTTAGGAATATAATACATAAATAAGAACAACATGATGATCAACACCAGTTCCAGCAGAAACCACAAGTTATTATTGAAGTGTACGACCTACAAACTGACGCCTCATAATATTATAATAACCATAAATTAGTATCCCTTTTCTTCCATTTTTATCCTGTTAACTAAATATGTTTCGTTTGATTATATGATTATGATAAAATGAAAATGAATTCCATTTCACCGTAGTTTTTATCAATACACGAAAGCACATTTAATGTACAATAATTTTCTTATGGGCTGTGTTCCCTCTTACTTTTTCTAATTATAGAATTTATATATGTATTTATCCTGCCAATTAAATCTACTAGTTACGTAATCTATTTTTACACATCAACTCCCATCATGCTACTAATTGCTTTTAGGGGTCATGATTTTTCCTCGTCATGATAAACAAAGTAATTATATAAAAGTCCAGTTTATTCCAGCAGTGCATATAATAACGTTATGAAAGAAAACAACCTGTTTTGGTAAATATGATTATCATCAGGGTACCTATTACTTTTATACATTTTAGCCATTGTAAGTTCTATACCCCTTCCATTTTAGTTGTTTTGCAAAATTTTCCAATTCTCATAACACCCCGTGGATATAGCCAACCGACCAGCCCATGCTGCTATATACGATGATATGAGATAAAGATTCACACCCACAACAATTTTAGCTTGTCACGATGCTGATCTCGTCGTAAAAATGAAAAAATTAAATTCGTAGTTTGGGCTTAGCAAACCGGAATTTTCCGAGCCTACAATAAAAATTCCTCCTTGTTATTGACAATTATGGGGATGTTATTTCCTAACCAAAAATCCTACAGGGATGAATTTTCGGATTACAAAAGTCACTGGCGGTAGCCAAATCCAAATCCTAACAAAAAAATAACTACCTAATATAACTACATAATTTATTTAGGGTTCAAAGTTTTAAGATGTCATATTTAAAACTGCTTGATGATTGTGCAATGTGCAAACATTGAAAGTAAGAGAGAAAAGATTTACACATAAAAAGTAGGGCAGGCTGCAACGAGATGGGTAACGGGTGCATCTAAAATGTTATGATGACAAAAATGACAAGTAGCTCAGTTTACAGTTCAGTTCAAAGTCCACCACAGATAAAACATTTTTATGTCAACTTCAGAAATTGAATAAGTTTCGAGTTAAAAGTCTTCCTTATTCTTTATGCATCTTTATATAAGCTTTAGTGTTGATTTTAAAAACAAAGTGATGAGATCGTGCTCGTGTGACAGCGATAACATGTATGCGTAATATGGAATGCTCGATAATGCTTTCCACTTTTTTTTACTTCCTTCCCTGCAGAATGACTGCAATATTTGTTGATTTCATTAAATCTTCTTTTTTTAACACATGTTAGCCAAAGTAAACTTTTCGTTTCTGGTTGTGATTTCACCAGACAAAAATAAAGTAGAACCGGAATAAAGGAAATTTTCAGTGTTGGTTAATCGCATCTGAATTATGTATTATCTCTAAAATAACTCCTCGCGTCTGTCTGTCTGTATTGAAAACCTTTTATCACGGTTGCAAAATTTATTTGGTATTATTATACTTAAATTGGGTAATTTAAATCTAATAAATCTTCATACAATCACAAACATTGGTTGAATAGATTGAATAGACACTGGGTAGTCAGCCTTCATGTGCTATAGTGCAGCGTGGGGACATAATTTGTTTCACAATTATTTGAAATTGCAATGGTATTTGGCTGTATTAAACCGAGTAAAATCTCATTGTGCGCTATATACAAAAGTACATTATACACTAATTTACAATAATTATTTGCCACGTTTATTTCCCGTGTCAGGAAAAGTTTTTAAAAAAGCGAGGATTCACAGAGTACGATCGATCAATGGCCTGTTTTTCAAACCACATTTTGTTGGATATTTATTTTCAAAAATATCCAACAAAAGAGAATTTAGAGCGCGACGTGAACCGTGCCGCGATTATCGCGCATGATCACTGGAGACCAAGACACCCACACCCAAGGCCTAGACGAATTAATGTTTTACTTGATAACTTGCTTATATAAGGTAAGACGGTTTCGATGGAAAATTTCAGGACGGGGCGAGATTTGCCTCCAGCGGCAGAATCTCCAGGATCATCACCACCATCATTCC
>JAHZNC010002913.1:0-14339 GCA_027744095.1 Zhuqinia jingwanae
CTGTAACATTACTCCAGTCAATTAAGTCTTGATTTGTTTGGTACAAATATAAGTTTGCATTCAGGAAAGGAAGCACAACATCCCAGTCTCTGTTCCTCATTCCTCTATACCTCTATCCCTCCCATTCTCACGATGACCATAGTAGCTTGGATGATGTACACGTAACACAAAATGTCTTTCCTATTGGATAAGTCAAGTAAAATTATTTACGGATTTATTTGACAATAAAGTCGCTGATGAAATTGTCAGTAAATTTTTAGGAATGTCATTGTTCAGCAATATATTACCTCATCTATAACTTCATCTGAGCGTATCTCAGCTGCATGACTTCCAAGGAGGATGAAGATCAAGTTGTTTCTGAAGGCGCTCAAGTAAGTAATCAAAAAGTTTGTAAATACATGCCAATCCATAATATTTAACGTGAGACATCGGTTCAATAGTAGTACTTCTGAAATCATCATGTAAAAATTCTAATTTTAACAATGCACACTTGAATTTTTTTCATATATATTATGAAATAACTGTAGGTTATCCTTGCTCTGATCAATCCATCCTTGTAAGCTGCAAGTTTCTTGTGCTATGTCGAGATCTTCTGGTCGGAAAGCCAAGGGAATCCCATTTTCCCCCAAAGCGTCAACAAATGACATTTCTTGATTAAATTTGTCCAAAATTGTCTTGGTTGAGCTGCACACAGATAAATGAAATGCCTTAACTGACGATGGATATAAAGGTGATGGATCATTTCCTAAAATAACTACCTTCACTTCATTCAACTTAAAATCGTTTATGAAACCAAATATTTGATCATCCCGGATTGTTGGATTATAATTGCCTTGTGCAAGTAGCCAATACATCTACAAAAGTTATAAAACAATATGGGTAGATAAATTACACTTTTTGATATGAGTAGAGTGTGTACCACATCGCATTAATGCGAAAGATTTACTACAGTTGTTTTGCACTTCATTTAAGTATTCCCAAAATCTCCGAGCAGGGACGTTTTCTGCTTCGTCAGGATCAAGGTCAAGGTTCCAAAACAAAAGGCTGGCGTTGTTTCTTGTTTCAGGGTGAATTCGGAAATCTGCCTGAAAATGAACCAAAATTTCCGAGCAGGGACGTTTTCTGCTTCGTCAGGATCAAGGTCAAGGTTCCAAAACAAAAGGCTGGCGTTGTTTCTCGTTTCAGGGTGAATTCGGAAATCTGCCTGAAAATGAATTTTATACTGTTAATCTACGCCTGCTCGTTCCATTACTGTTGGACATGTTGTTTCACAACTTGTGAATCACAAAAATACTAAATTTCTTACTTCGTTAAACATGAAAAAAGTTGACACAGCGAGTAGATAAGATCTTGCATTTTCATCATGATTTCCGTTTTCGGGGAAGAGATGTTTAAATACACTTGTGAATGTGGGATCATTTGCATTACGTTTTAAAACCAGTGCGTCTACTAAAGGTGGATTTTGAGCAATGAAATCAAAAATCTTATTCATTGTGAGTAGCTTATTTGCACATTTCTACATTAACTTTATTTTATTATTTATTTTGTTTACTTGCTAGTTATTTTAACCACTCTTTTTGTGTGATAAACACTTGTGGTTTATATCAGGTCAAAGACCTAATAAGATTGAGATGTGTGTTAACTTATGTCACACAATTTCCCATAATATTGCACTTTTAAATTGTTTCGCGAACCCAAAAAATTGACTTCACCTCGTAGGCCCGAGCACTTGTGTATGCGAGAGGAGGAGGAAATTTTTTTTGTCTGGATTCAAAAACGTATCTTTCAAAAGTGTTGAGATATTTACATGCTTAAAAGTCAGATGCATAATATACATGTATGTATGTTTTTTAAATCCAGATGTCCTATTCAAACAAGGTATAAGGATGAAGCATAATATTACGTATGTACCAACAAGAAGTCTCATCTTTATTTTTTTCTCGTCATGAACTGACAATAGTTTTTTTTTATAAATCTGATACATGTTGTGTAAATCGTTTGTAGCCCTCACTCGAGTGAACCCTTTATTTACAAGGCAAGGGTACGTTCAGCCTCTCATTATGATACTAGTAAGTGGTATGGAATTTTGCTGGAGGCTGGGTTCAATGGGCACATGCGCATTATACGCATCAATATTGTATTTGTATCCAGCTTCCAGTTTGAATAAATATCGGCATAGATTTGTAAATGCTTTTATGATGATATTAGGAATTCAATATTATGCCATCACAAAATAGTATTTTACTGCAAGTGCCATGAGTCATAAGTCATAATAAGATGTTGTATAATATGTGCCACAAATGATGTGAAATGGTTTGTGGATTTTATGCAAGTATTTTTACGTACCTCAACATTGATGAGCAATCATAAAATCGTCGATATAAAATGATTTCGTAGTGGTAAGGATTGGCAATAATATGTAGACGCAAGGAAATATGGGGTTAATCGATGATCTCCAACCAAAACTCATCTTCAATTGTTCATTCAATGTCATTCTGAGGCGGCAGTGATGCTCAGTGGGCCCTGAAAATGGGTCACCAGACTAGGAGGTCAATCATCAAATCGTAGCAACTCGAGCTGCATAATTTTTTTCTACTACAATGACTCATATCAGCATCAGCATACAAGCAATGCGCGAACGCACATGATGATGCGTATAAAACGTCACTTTTACTCCAATGCAGTCAAAGCGCTTGGCATAAGAAAACTCTATAACAATATTAGGTGATAGAACGACTACAATAACTCGACCACTGCACCTGCAAGCCCTTAAACGTTTAACTGTGCATAAAACCAAAATTCTCAATGTCATATAATACGTAATTAAGATGATGATGAATGACGATAACTTGACGGTGCTCAATTAATAATCGTAAAAGTTGTACGGTGCACAGGCCCTTGGCAGCGAGCGAGGCATTTTGATACAAATACGTTTGACCACATATAAAAATATATAAATTAGAGTTTTATGTTTACTTAATAACACCAACGTTCAAAGTAATGACAATATTCGTAAGAAATTTGCCCACTTACTTTTAACAAGAAATGTAATAAAACGGCAAATTTCTTTCCTGTCAACCATTAAATTACATTCACACCACGCATCGACACAACACATAATACGCTGATAATATCATCCATCCGTTGAATTACAAACAAAAACAGAGTGACTCACATTTTCCGAGCTTGGCCATGTACACAATGTAATGAGTATACATGGTTAAGTGCGAAGTGCGAATGACATTTAACAGCACAATAATATTATATTAGATGGTGTGTAAAATGCAAAAAGAAGGAAAACGCATAAAAATTATACGAGAGCAAATTGTCAAAATTTTGTTAAGACAATTTTTGGATAAAATTGGGGCATCACCAACAACCACGTCGGCTACTACTACTATTACAACTTACAACTACCTCTCCTGCCAACTAACTGCTAGATTTTCTGCCACGTTGGTATCCACACACGTTTTATCTATAACTTTTTCTGTGATACCTTTCCTCCACCTTGTAATTCTATTAGGTAGTTGTTTGTTATAATAGCCATTTTTACTTGTAGACGCTCTAACGTTGCTTTACCTCAACGTAAATTTGGAAGGGTTTGACCTGGTCCCTGTCGAGGACGATTCTATTATGCTCACCTATATTAATCCTACCTCTGTACTTATAGAGGCACTTTTTATAGACAAAAATATGACAAGAACAAATCTTGTTCTGAGAAGAGCCGCACCACAACTACTACTATTTGCTGCAAAAGTTTACCTTGAGGAATAAAAGTTGCATAATAATGTTCAGTTAAGCATGATATAGGTCCTCTTATAGACTCATTCATCAGTACTCACTTTGCTGACCACAACAAATGCCTATGATATAATAATACTACTCACTTTTGCGTATGCCTACATTTTTATTCATTTAATATGCACATTCTTTAAGATGGATGGATGGATGTAAAGATCCAATCGTTTTGTATCCTCTCGTCTTAACATCCTACTACTTACCACGATGACCAGCGAATCATGACGATATTGATTGCTTGGATGATATGATGATCATCATCACTAAGGCTAATGCTATAATCTGTTGTTATACATTACATCCTTCCAAGTCCATCAAAAGTCTAGCTAAGCTATGAATGTAATCACCACCTACAATACATACATACATGATGTTAAAATTACTTTTTGCATATCTTTTATGAAGAGAATTAAACTGTGTGATGATATATGGAAAGAATCCTCCACATTGTCTTCTGCTACGTCTATAATAATAATAATAATAATAATAATGATACGTTAGGGAAAAGATTCTTCGCGCTTTTGTGCTTTGCGTGATCACTAAATACTACACGCTAATAACTATTGTTTGTTTGCACTTGAATAAAAGAATCTCTGGTTACGTAATTTAATTCCTATTCCTACATACATTATTTCCTGCGGATGTGATACGAAGATGTGGAGACCAAGTGGGCTGTGGATAGTGTGGATTTAATGTCGTTGTATGTATTTTTTTCCACTATTGACTATCTAAAATTGATTGTTGCAAAACGGTAGTAATGGAATGTTATAGTGGCATATGGCTGGACGTGCAGTGCAACGTGGAGCGTTTGATATGCGCTCATGTGTTTATGAGTAATAGCAATCACGCGAATTGGTCAGTACCAAATGTTTCATTGTCGGCAAGAAAATTAACTCGACACGTTGACGTTCAAAATAAAATAATGTTATGTTGGTAAAGTATGGATGAGTGTGGTGAGTGGACTATTTGGACGCGGATGATTTTCTGCTTCCACCATGACATATATTCCCTTGTCTTGCAAAAATGGGCCAGAATGCACAACTGGGTAATTGGGATTGTGATATATCCTTGTTGTACAAGCATCCATCTGTTCATCTGTACATACAGCCATAAAAGAGAAGGAGCATGCACGATCATGAATGAAGGTTCCTTTTGTAGGGGGCGGATCTGGCTAAATTTCTAGTTTTAAGTATAATATTATGGTAACGAAAAATATGAATTAAAACAGGGCCATTAGCATATTATTGGTGCTGTGATAACTGATAATTAAGTCAAATGGAATGAGTATAGATGGATCTTATCAAAAATTGGGGATGCATGGAGAGGTTAAAGAGACCTAGTGCCGGTTTTATGCTGCACCTGTTTTTCTTATTGGTTTAGGACAACGACAATAATATTGTATAATAAACAATGATAAGATTTGTCCTCATTCTCAGTACAATTATTCTGCGCAACCAATTAAATTGTAGTTTTATTTTACAAATTATTTTAAATTTCGGGACGGGAACCATCCCAGTCGTATTTAACAAAAGCTTGATATCCGCTTTGATCAAGTTGCGTTATTCGGAGCAAAGTTTTTTCGGGCTTATATTTTTTATCTACGACTTATTATATTTATTGCTTGCATTGATAATCCAGGAGCATTCTTGTTCATGCATTCTAAGTAAGTTGAATGCCGTGTAGCTTTTGAACCCATGTAAAAGAAATTTATATGTTAAATAGATGTGGAGTATCTTTCTGAGCTGAGGAGAAGCTTATAAATACAATGAGACATATTCGTGCTTAAATTCTTTTGAGACATTAGATTAATGTAGTATTCAAACTAACGTTATTAAACTTAACACTTTCAAAAGTTCATAAATATATTTACTGAGGAGCACCGCCCTTTTCTAGGTATATATGGTTTGGATCAGTTCCACAAAACGTCTCATCTTGCCCCATTTTACAACAAATTATTTATCTTTAGTAGCCACGTCGTGTGCGTGTATGGTATACCATCCTACTACCTACAGTTTTGTAATTTTCTGTAATAAAATAAATGTTGAAAAGGATACAATATTTATATTTTCCACATCGAGTTTGCATATATCATATTAGTATTACCTGGAGTGACCTTGAAAATACTTGTTTCAAATGTCCGACCGTTGGCATTGCCAATTCCAAATGGAAACTCCCATTGTTATTAAAGCTTATTAAACTTATTCCCCTTTCATATAAAATTCAAACGGAATGATTAAAGGTGATCAACACAGAAACTTCAACGACATTCATCACCTCGCTATACGCTAACTTCCCTTTTTTTATGTCCTCTGTGTTTTCCTTAACACTGACATTTGCTAATGTAACATTAAAGTCCACGTGCTCAAATATAACTTGACAGCACTACAAAAAATTAAATGTTATAACTATATTACATGCGTCATCGTAGGGAATATGCGTCATCATCCTCATCAAATGCCAGGGTTAACAATTTCCTGCAACAATGGTTATCATTATGAAAAGTTTTAATAGTACTGCGCTCTAAGTAGATACTGCAAAGATACAATGATTATTGCAAATACTCATTGACATGACCCCAACAAAGTCAACTCGTCATTACATAATATGATGATGAGTAACATGAATCATCGTGATAAAATGCCTAAACACACGTAAGGATTGTGCCGCATCAACATGTAAACAAAACGCTCATATTTTATTTGTCTACCTATTAGAAAAATTCCCACGTAGTAAAATTCTGGACTTGGGTTGGGATATACACCAGTACGCTAATTTTTCCATACATAATAATAAGCAAAGATTTCTTAAATGGGTCCACAATAATAACGATTACAATGCGGAGAGTGCAATGCCTGTCCCTAGCAAATAACAAACAGCAACCATAAAATCACATGATGCTACATGAAATCATTTGATAATGATAGTAAATTTTATTTTAGTGCTGAGCTGGTAGTATACGTAGTAATTATTACGTGTAATAATAATACGATTTTAAATAGGAAAGATACACGAAAATAATTTTGAGAGACATTATGAGACACATGATACCACAACCAGACTATATTGCATGATTTTCTAATGATTGCAAAATTACAAGGGAGGGATGAGTGTTGATGTTAAAAATGTAAAGTAATACAATGTAGCAGAGATATATAGCGTCCAACAAGCAAAATAGTCATTTCGCAAACATAATCACAGTTTTGGTCACTTGCCTCCATCGTCATCCCCGGTATAAAAGTTACATGGAAAGTATTTTTATATAATAATATGTACCTAGTAGCACGAAATGAACAAAGGAGGGAGCAAACATGATCACATCATCATCAACGATAAATACGTTGGATTTTGCACACGGTAGGGGAAAAGAGCTAATAAAAAGGGATAAAGGAACTGACAGTAGCCAGTTGCTCATCATTCGCTGACAGGCTTTGTTCCGAGGAACAACCCAACACCAAAACGTGGTTAGAAAAGAAAAAGGCGGAATACAACGTATAAAAAAATAAAATAATATTGCATTACTATAACAGTTCATAGTGGTATCACCAACCACCGCAACTTTATTGCTTATCGTCGTTAGTTCATCGTTGCCATCATCATCGCAAGACACCATCAGTTCCCCTTGTGCTTATTTCCACTATCCTAAATTCAACAATCAGTGCTAAGTCATCTCGAGTCTCATTGTCAGTTGCTCAAAAAAGAAGAATCAAGAAATAAGTTGTAGTAGTAAAGTAAGTACCGTGAAGTGACAGAGAGAGAGAGGGAGGGAGACAATAACGGTAGCGGCAGTAACAAAACAACAACAACAACAAGTAGTTTTTTGGCCTGTAGGACCTATCCTGTAATAAAAGCAGCGTTGGATTGAATGAAGTACCGCAGCGCAGCATAACACTTGAGCAACGCTTGCAGTAAATAATCGTTTGTCATTGAAAGTGAAGCTGAAAAAGGAATTGATCAGCTGAAAACGCATGCCAGTTTTTGAGACTACTTCTCGTTGCCTTATTTTGCCAAAATCTACACTCAGAAGCGCAGTGATCAGCGCAGCGTCAGCATTTTACGTGCTACACAAACACAACAAGTCTCTTTGGTTTAGTTGCTTGTTACAACTGTTGTCCTGCGCATACATAGTTGCTTTTCATGCCAGAAAGCTTGAAAAAAAATATTTCAGCTCCAACTTATATAATCCATTTCATATAAGTTATCCGTACAGAAAAATCGTAAGACAAAAGTGCTACGAATACGCGGCACTGCAACCTTGTCCACATTTTCTGTACTTAATTGTTAAGGATTCGGCTGTAAGTGCATCATACCATCACGAGCCCTACATAAACAGTAACATAGGTTTGTATGTATGTACGCTCAAATATTTTTCACTCTCTGATGATATGATAATGAAGATATTGTATAACAAATAACCTGTTCCCCTCCTTGCAACCAAGCAAACTTTGATTCATTTTTTGAGGGATGCACATTTCAAAAGTTGTAGCTGTTGTCGTTTGCATTGCGGCAACTTCATCATCAGAATATCAAGAAACGTGCAGACACTGCAACTTGAAAACGAAGGCTCGTACAAATAATGCAGTAGTAGGCTGAATATATATAGGTATATGTTTACATGTGCAAAATACTAAACAATTCCACATTATTTTCAATTCAATGGTTAGAAGTGCACATTTATGATGTACTTGACACAAACTGAGCTGGTCCTCTCGGGAGAATTATCGTTGCAGGAGTTGTAGTGGTACTCCTCAACCAAAAATGTATAGAATTACGTAGTGGAGTAGGCTGCATTTTATTTCATGAATTAGCTTTTTAATATGACGAGATTTTGCAGACATACATAAAAAAATAAGATCTTGAAAAAAAAAGAATATTAAGAGGTGAAGGAGATGAGGCAAAAATTACAAGGGGACATAATATGACGTGATGTACACGTAATAATTGTAATTTGTTTGTGTTTTTTGTATTGTTTACCTGTCTGTTTTTTAAAATAATAATTTTTATTATTATATTTTGCGTGTGTGTCTACCTACCTACATTTCTGCAAATGCCCACTCAAATTTATATACAATTTTAGTCAAAAGCCAAGCAGCAAACTATACACAAGTGGCTTCTTGCCACTTTTGACATTGTCCAAATTCAAATTGCTGCAAAATATATTTTGTTTAAAAAAATTATGTCTGCCTAAATGTATACAGTGAAAAAAGTTTATTTTCATCGTAATGGAACAAGCTAATTATTTTCATCGTGCAAAAAATATAATTTTGTATTTGTTCGTTGGCAATTCCAGAGACATTCAAATAAAAAAGAAGCGGAGGATAATCCGGAAGGACATTTTAAAAAGGCTCATGTTACACGAGCATATACAAGAAACAACACTAATTTTTACATAAAAACCCGTGACTAACGGTTTTGTGTGAACTTTCATCATCAGTTCGGGTGGTGGTGTGACACCAAATAATAAATACGCCAAATATAAAATAAAATGGCTCAAAACAACTTTAAAAAGATTTTCAGCAACCAGGATGAGCTGGACCAGCCGGAGAACACTACTATTTTTGGTAAGTACCTATCTATATAGTTATTTTTGTCCAAATAAATAAATTATATAGCTGCTGTGTGTTAAATTGACTGTTAAAGAGGAAATAAATTATGGTTATTTACGATTTAAACGATAAACCAATTACGTACATAGTTTATGCAAACTGTTGAAGCAGAAGGGAATGGTACAAGCAGTTAAATAGTGATAAAAAAAAACAAGTATTTTTTTGCGTGTTAAAATTATAGGGCAACAAAGAGAATTGACATGTGTGAATAGGTACATTACGCAAGTTTAAATCTATTTTTGGTGCTCATTCGTACTAACGTGGGAATCATCTTCTTCTTTTTTCGAGTGCATTTTTTTGAGTTACCGGTAAAACTCTGTAATCTACACTTTACATAGTGCATGCCAGAAGCTCATAATTTCCGCGTTAATGTAGTATAATGTGCTGTGTCAGCTCTTTTGCATTAAAAACTGATTTAGTTAAAAGCTATGCAGTAAAACTCATCACTCATGGCGGTTACTCCTGCGCTGATCATATCTTTTAAAATTGTTTCGTCTCGTTTGCGTGATTTTGTAAAGGATGTGGGGATTTTTCTGACATTGAATTTTCCATTTTTACTTTAAATCTTCATTTATTTAATGGCAACGGGATTTTTCATTTTCGCCAAAATCCTCTCTTTTAATACCAAGCCTTGTTGCACCACATATTTTTTTGAAATCATATTTTTTTTAAAGACCAGAGTTGGAATAATAGACATTGCCATCATCATTATAGCCAGACTTTTTGTCCATTACAAGGCAGTTTTTAAAGCACAAACCTAAAAATTTATAATCTTTCTTTGTGTTTGTCTTCCCTGTTTGTATTTTTATATAGCTACAAAACAAGAAGAGGGCAAATTTTCAATGCACAACAAACATTTTATTGTTTTGTCACTACGAGTATTTGCATCACCTCCTCCTCAGGAGGCAAAGGCATCTTGCAGCCTCTTATCATTATCATATTAAGAGTTAACGTCATTTTTGATTCGTGAAATTGGGGTCGAGCATGTATGCATACACGTACATAAGTTTATATATGCGTACCAACAATGCAGTTATTATTACATAGTCAGTTAGTTATATACGTTATGCACGTTACTTACACGGCACATAATTAAACGCACTTTTTTAGACTAACCGAACATACAAAATATTATATGCGGCTTGCATGCACATGGCGCATATCATCAGATCAAAATTTTAGCGTGGTAAATAACTTATCACAAGCATTAGGAAAAAAGTATCATGATGTTGATTAACAAATGCATCTTTCAAATGAGTTTTTACTTACTTGGTATAAAAATGTACTTGCATATGTGCAGTAAACGTATGGTGTATAATGAGTTAGTAATCACCAATCTTATTCGTCGAGTCGGTTGCCTTGAAATACATTATGCTTTGATTCATAAATTTTAGACGGTTTGCTTGAGTGATAAAGATTTACGTAGCTTGAACGTAGCCTGATTACTGATTTTTGATGATAAAGAAATGTTAGTATTGTGGAAAAACCGTGTCAATAATCAATAATGATAATGATACGCTAAAATATTTAAACCCAATTTTAATTATTCTATTTAACTGCTATTTTAATTAGCCAAAAATTGTTAAGTTTATAGAATTGACATTGAAAAAAGCAAAAAAAGTGTTTCATGATGAATCTTATATGACCTTCACAAAACGTGCATATCGTATGGCGTTCCAGCTCAAATTTACACTTTGTTTGCATCAAGATTAAATATCAGGAAAAAGTGTTTCATTTAAGTGGCAAAATATTGAAAAAGTGGAAAGTCATGAGAGCACAGTAATGGCCATAGTCATGTGATGCCAGAAAAAGAGTAAAATCATAAAGCATGACAATAAGCAAGTTTTTTTTTGCGAGCATCATGTGATTTTTCTCGCCTGGATATTCATGATGACTCATAGTCAAGTGATCTGCGAGGCTGCTTCGCCTGGTTTCACTTTTCTCATTTTTTATTTCCTCCTCCAGCTTTGTTTTCAGTGTACTCAAAATTTGAGTCTCAAATGGTGTTTATAAAACAAAGTTGTTGGAGGCGGAGACAAAATCCATGCGGGAATACTAAATGGATCTTCGATGTTTTGTTTGCTGGAATGAGTACCTGTGGCCAAAACGTTTCCCAAAAATGAATAATTTACACATTGATGTATGTACTTGTTCTTCATGTAACCATACAGTTTAGATAATCTTGCTATTTCAACAAGTTTTTAAGTTTTTTTTCCAGTATTTTGGCGTGGATCACAAGGTGTGCGAAATAAAGTTGCACAGCATCAATAGCATTCTGTATCAATGAGTCATTTCAAATGCTGCACGTTATCATAAGGTTTCATGGCTGGATGCTGGCTGCGGTAACGTGGCTCATGTGACCGGCAATGGTAGGTAAAATAATGAATGCAAGATTCTCAAACTTTTATGTACATACCTTGGAATGTATATGTATTTATCTATGCATCATGATGGTGATAACTTTACTTTGTTGTGTAATTTGTTAGTTTTGTTGGCAAAAATAGCAAGTAAAAAAGAGACAATGTAGATTAGATGCATTCCCAATGTGAGGGAGCATGTGATCTTCCTTAGGACGCCATATTTGGTTTGGTTGAGTAACCGAACGACTACAATGTAGTAGGTGCAGGCGTCAGGAAAATAGGCAGCAGGGTGAAGACATCTTTTTCAACAATGACTATTTCATATCATATATCTAAGGATAGAGATGAAAATTGAAAATGCACATTTGCCACCCCTTTTATCATAATAATCTGAAATTAATAATAATTGAATTTATTTATTCAAGTCTTTATCAGTGACAAGAATAAAAAAGGAATTATTGGTGATTTTTATAGTACTGCGGTAATTTTTATTTCATTTGTTTTTATAAGACAGGAGTGTAAAATTCGTAGATGAGATACTTTGGAATTGTGAAGAAAATAGTCTTGGTAGATCGGATAATTTCCCACTAGCTGTTACCGTTGCCGTCAGTTATCGATGTATGACCTGTTATGACCTGTTATGATCTGTTATGAACATTGGGCGTACAACATATTTATTTTTTGTAATTTAATAGCACATTGGCAAAGTGAGCTATTAGTGCAAAGTTCATTTCACACGCAACCTTTGTTTTGGACCGTGTGGTGTGACTCCTGTTGTGTCTGATTGAATTTCGAACAAACTTTGTTGTATGATTCGTACAAAATTTACCGGGTGGTGGGTGGTCATTATTTTTTAATATTCAATCACATTTTTACGTCTGCACGGTTGGTTGGTTTTAGAACGATTATGACTACCTACATATATACTGTTTCGGTTTTAAAAGTATTCAAGTGCAAAATTTTATTTTGTACAAAACCTTAAAATTTGAGTTGATACTATAATCATCATGTTCACAAACACATAACACACATAATATATCATTTGTAAGATTAGTATTATATCACATCACGCAAAGATGATTTGGTGCAATTTGTGGCTTCCTTGGGGGTTGAATCCCGTACTTTACCAAATGACGAGTTACACGAAAAAACCAACCAAATCACAACAGTAATGCTCATCATCATCATAATAATCATTATTTCTACTATGCAAACCACAGGAAATACAAAAACACAAATATGTTTTAGTTCTTTGTCTCCATAAAACTACGTCACCACTTTCATGATCTTCACATAGTTATTTTGGCAATGTACACGTTTTACAATGTATCATTAAGAATTACGCCTTTTCCCACAAATTGCAGTGCTTTCTGTAATCTCATATAGGCCTACATGCTATATAATAAATAGTTCTTAATTTTTTGAGAGCAATCATTATATTAGTACATCTAGCATTATAAGCTGAGAAAATCCGATTTTCCACACAGCTTGATACAGATTAACAAAAAATTTGGTTGGTGCACATCACACAAGTTCATTATTATTGCGACATCGACAATGAAACGCCAGATACGTAACACTGTTATATGATTTTACTTCCTTATTTGTAACGCGCATTTCTCATCAAAACCACATTTTAATTTATTTTGTTGGCTTTGCTTTAATATAGTCATTAGTTTTAAAGATGATGGATCTTCTGGAATGGGCTGAGATTCCTCAAGGTCATATGTTGTGCATTTGTTCACCACATCATTATCATCGCACGAGTTTTACAGTCATGTATAGGTAATCATTCCATCAATTTAAATTATTTATCTGCTAGCGCTTGGAAGCTAACCACCATCATCGACAATGTCGATTCGACATAAGTAATGTAAGGTAATAGGGTTGCATCTACATGCTATTGTCCTTGTCATTGACCATATACAATTACTTGATGTCAACTAAATTTCATGGTCACTCAGGTTTTTTTTTTTGGAAGACCTGGGCTTGCATCGTGAGAGAGATCAAAGGTTTATTTTATTTCAGTCGACGACGCTATGATGCTATCATATCAAATTTCGAAGGACTAGACCTTTACGGTAGTAAAAAAACCGCATATTACGACATGGCGGCAGTTTGAAGTGTAGAAGGTTTCAAACAAAAAATCTTAAGGCCAAATCAAACTACATTATGTGTTTGAAGTTTTACTAAAAAAAACTACCAAAAATCTGTATTGATTATTTTAAGTTTTATTGTTTTAACTTTTAAACTTAAAGACATATAGCAATAAGTAATATTTACTAGGTTAGCATCCATTAGACATGAATCCGTATTTAGTGGGCCATATATTTTTTTTAAACATGACACAATAAAATTATGTCCATCATCATTCAATAAATAATGCTAATAATATGCACAAAGCTCAGCTCAGCACAGTTGACATTTGACAACTTGAAGTTGCACATGCGGACATGAGTTTGATTCAAGTAAACAAGAAATGCTAGTGATATGATATTCAATATTGCTAATATTTGTTAGCTTGATACCTTCGTTGACAATCATGAAATATACGAACGACGCACCCTACCTTTGTTGT